>APFE030546359.1:79441-128761 GCA_000404065.3 Pinus taeda
AAGAATTCCCAACTCAAACAAAAGATTCTTATGGAATTGCACACTTCTCCCTTAGGAGGGCACTTAGGATTTTTAAAAACTTACCACAGGGTTAAGAAGGAATTTTTTTGGGATGGCCTTAAATCAAATATTCAAAAGTTTGTAGCGGAATGTTTAGTTTGCCAACAAAATAAAGTTGAAACAATTAAGACCCTCGGTCTATTACAACCTTTATCCATTCCAAGCCAACGTTGGGAGGAGGTTTCAATGGATTTTATCACAGGTTTACCCAAGTCTGAGGGAAAGAGTGTCATCATGGTGGTAGTTGACAGACTTACCAAGTATGCACACTTTTGTGCATTATCACATCCATTTAAAGCCAGTACAGTTTCTACTGCATTTATGGAAACAATTCAAAAGCTACATGGAAACCCAAAGATTATTGTAAGTGATGGAGATCCCATCTTCACTGGAAATTTTTGGACATAATTATTTTCTTGTCTCAGTACTCAGTTAGCTTATAGCCCATCTTATCATCCTCAATCTGATGGGAAAATGGAGATAGTGAACAAATGTTTGGAAGGATATCTTCCTTGCTTTGTATCTGATAAACAGACACAATGGGTCAAATGATTGCCTCTAGTTGAATGGTGGTATAACACTTCCTTCCATACAACAACAAAAATGACCCAATTTATGACACTTTATGGATATTAGCCACCATCCATCACATCATATTTAAGAGAAAATTCTAAGGTTCAAGTAGTGTAACATCACATTGAGCATCAACAACAAGTCCTCTAACTCTTAAAGGATAACCTCGTGTTGGCGCAGAATAGAATGAAACAACAGGTAGATCAACATTGCAGCAAAAGAAGTTTTGATGTAGGTGATTGGGTATTCCTATGGATACAACCATATACATAAATGCCCCTCAAGCAAGATAAGAAGGATAATAAATTATCACCAAAGTATTATGGTCCGTACAAGGTGTTGCAAAAGATTGGCACTGTGGCATACAAATTGGAGCTTCCTGCAGCTTCTCGAGTGCATCCAGTTTTCCATGTTTCATTTTTAAATAAGGTTATAGGCAACAAGCTCCCAGTTCAAACAATATTGCCAGAACTTGACGAGGAAGGAAAAATTATATTAGAACTGGAAGCAGTCATAGAAACAAGAATTCGACAGCTACGAAATCGATCAATTTTAGAGTATCTCATCAAGTGGAAGAACTTATCCGCTGAAGATTCCACATGGGAGGATGAGAATTTTATACAGAAGCATCCGGAACTACTCAAGCATTGAGGACAACACTTTTTTTAAAGGAGAGGGCATGTTAGGTCCCTATAATACTAGTGATTACCCCATTACTATTTGATTTGTATCCCTTATTAATATTGTTTGTAGCCCTATTGCCCCATATTGTTTATTATTGTGCCCCATAGAATCCCTCTATTATTATTTTTGTGGCTTTATATTATTATTGTTAGGTCGGTTGGGTTATATTGTGACTCCTTAGACTCCTATATATAGAAAGGAGGTTTTTTCATTTGAATCATCAACAAATCATTCATTTATGTAATGTAAAGGAGGTTGCCCCCTCGAAGAGGCTGAATTCTAAGGTGTTGATCTATCTTTTCTATCTTTTTGTGAGCTGGTTTCATAACATCTTCAACTTAATGAGCCTCAAAGGATCAAGACTAATCCTACAGATTTTGTACATACTCCTACACCTTGTAAAATTCCAGATAGATACAAGCCACTTAGCTTACCTCCTATACTAAATGATTTCCCTAAATATTATTACAAATATCTTCCTAGGTTCGATGGAGAATATGGTAACATCACTGCTGAAAAACACATTTATAATTTTGAAGATTTTCTTGACCTTTTTGAGGTTGAAGAAGATGATGTAAATATTAGGATTTTTGCTTTATCTTTGCAAGGCGAAGCCAAGAAATGGTTCAAGAACTTACCGGTTGCAAGAATTTTTGATTTCCATCAGTTTGTGAAAGTATTTCTTGATAAATGGGTGATCAAGAGTAATACTTTTATGATTTTATAAGAATATAATAATTTAAAAAGACAACTAGGAGAAATAGTGCAACACTTTTTAGTAATGTTTAATCAAGTATACCATTCAATCCCTGCTAATATCAAACCGCCACCCGATTTAGCTCTCTTACACTACATGGATTTCTTTGATCTGGAAATGAAATTTCAATTGAGAGAAAGGGACCCTACCACACTTGAAGAAATGAAGGACAATGCAATAGATGTGGAAGCTAATATGCTTGTCAAAAGGTAAAACTTGAAGGTAGAAGAGAGGGAGAACATAGAGAAGGAACACCTGACATCTTCGGAAGTGAAGCTTGACATTTTGGTAAGTACAATGGAAGAAATGATACAAGATATCACTGTGACAGATGAACTTGCTGTTCAAAAAAACCATGTCCCACTTATTGCAAAAGAAGAAGAGGTTGTTGACCCTAACCATTTTGCTGCTAATCCTAGTTATCGAAGATCAAAAAAGGATTGTTTCATGTATTCATTTATGGATAGTCGTGAAGATGGATTTGTAGATCAGCCAGTGCATAATCAATCTACTAATCTAATTTGTATGCTTGATGCCATTCCTTATATTGATGAGTTACCCAAGTATGATTAGTATGATGATTATTATGTTCTTGAAATAGAGACCGACTCTTCAAGGCAATAAATGACATGTTTTTGGGAGGAAGAAGTTCAATTTTAGCAACTCAAATATAACACTCATCCTATGCATAAAAATCATGACAGCAATGAAGAGAATCGAGAAATTTTCAAAGTAAGTGAAAGGTCTTTGCCTTTATGTTTTACTTCATTTCAATTATTGAGAGAAAATTTTCATAAGATTAGAAATCAGTAGTCTTTCAATTTTGATATTGAGCATGAAAAAGACAATAAAATTCTTAATCAAGGCTCCTTACCCTTGTGTTTCTCCTCATTTGAGAAAAAAAGAGAAAAATATAAGCAAACGCATAAGTTAGTTATCAACAACATAAATGGGCAACCTTCTCATGAATTGGTTGAGGAGGTCACTTGTGATACGGAAGCTTCTTTCTCTCCAAAATCCCAACCACTGAGTTACATTGAGTTTCAAATCACAGACGAAGGTTTAGAATTTGAAACATATTGTGAATTAATGTAGGATAATTTTGTACATTTAGTTTCGATTCATTTCAGTTTTTGAAGAAAAAAATTGATAATATCTCTAAAGCAAAGAATGAAAAGCTTATATAAAATCATGTAGTCCCATTGGAACCAATGTATGACAACTTGCAGGAGTCCTCTCAAGTTCTCCATGGTCCAATAGCTGATGTTTTGGATGATACATGTGATCAAAATCCTTCTCCATTAGCTAACTATGATCTTAAAAATAGAGATGATAAAAATTGACCAGGAAGCAACTGGATTTATTGTCTTGTTTAGCAGGAATCTCCTTACAAAGATCATACAAAAACTTGTAGTCATATCAGGAGAGTAATGAAGAAGAGTCTTGTCTAGAGCTTGATCATCAAGAAAAATTAGTCATTCACAAATTTCAGGATAATTTTGATAATTTTCTTTAGTCCTCAAGGGAGATGAGTTTTCTTGTATTTATGGATCATGTACACATGTTCAGTGGACACTTGGAGTGGCCTATATTTTGTTTTTTTTGCCTTCTCAAGGAAATTGTGAGCAGGACTCAAGTAAGTAGCCATTTACTAGATTGGTTACATTAGAGGGATCATTTCACATGATTGTCTATATATCTTCAGTAGGTGGGTGGTTAATATCAGGATTTGAAGCTTGAGATGAAGTTCCTAAGATCTTGATGGTCTAATACCATAAGGAAGTTCAGTTAATAGTCAATTTTAGAGTTAAGTCATTTTAGTTTGTCAGTCAGTTTTTAGTTTTGAGTTTGGTCATTTTGTTTTTGACTCCATGCCCAATGGATCAGGCTACTTGGTATATGCTATTCTTGACACCTCCTAAAGGAGCCTCTAGCCCTAGTTGGAGCTAATGTTAGTGTCTGTTATTCCTGCTAGTCACCAGTGATCAAATGTGTTCTTTCAAAGTTTTTACTAGGGTCCTAGGTCAAGCTTTTTTTATGGTTTCAGTAGGTATTCAAACAACTTTGATCATTGGTTGGTGTGTTTAGTTCAATGCTACTCCATTTAGCATTCATGGTTATCATTATTCATCATGGTCATGTCATTTTTCAACTGTTACAAGTCATGGATCAGCCAAATAATCATATAGGTATTGGTCTTGGTCATCGCTTGTAATTGTCATCATTATGCCAGTTTTAAGCTAAAAAATCCATGTTTATGGTCTTAATTCCTCACATAAGGGAGTTAGCATCTTAGGAGGCATATGTAATAAAGGTAAATGTACTACTTCAATTCATAAATGAATGTCTGCAAAACACCTCACTTTTGTTTTCAAAATGAAAGATGATGTCATGTCATAACATATGCCCAAAAATGTGTTTTTGAGTTTTAAAGGATATTTCAAGAATTTATTTCACTCATCTCATTTGTAAAGAGCTCGAATTGGTCATTGAAAGCCTACATCAATTTCTACTCTCAAACGGTTTTTTTCATCCTCTCACTACTTTTTCCTACCTCACGCTATATTTTGTGTCTTCCATGCTACGTTTTCAGCCTCACATTGTGTTTTCTCTAGCTTGCTACGTTTTTAGTGCGTGAAGTAAAGGAACAAATCCAAACATTCTCTCCTACAGGTGAATCTCTCCTCATCTCAATTACAAGTAGGTTTAAGCAGAACACCACCTCCAATCATCATTTTTTTTAGCCTTTTAGTGGGGAACCCTCTCCTAGGATTTCATGCTACATATTATTGGTTTGGTTCTATTGTTTACTTTGCACATAGAAAAACCTAGTACCCTAGACATTTTACCCTTCCTCACACTCAAAAACACTTCCTCTGGCTTTCCTTAGCCCTTCTCCCTCATTCCCCTAAGGCCTAGAGCTAACCCTAGTTTGTACATTATGTTTTTGGTAGAAATTTGGTTTAGGACTGTGTTTTAATTCCTACCACTCATCCCTTCGCTCCCTATATGATTTTTCACTTCCCTAAGCTTCCCAAAAAACCTCCCTACCTCAAAAATATTTCCTACTAAGATATCTCCTCCATAACCCCTCTATCCCCTCAACTCAAGACACTAACCCTAATCCCCTATTTTCCCAAGTAAAACTTTGATCTTTTTCCCCTTTCATCCATCTTGGGTTTTGTTGTGAAAATTAAAATCATGGAAAGTGAGAAGAAGGCATAAAATAAAGGAGGTTAGTTGACTAGATTTGGGCCATATCACACCCATGAGATAAATACTTCACCATTCATCAAAAGGTGATGTGAAGAAGTGGGTTGCCTAGGGTTTTGTGAGCAAATTCGGCAAGTGGGATACCATGCAAGTTGACAAGCCTCTTTGCTACCAGCTTGAAAATAGTAAAAGCCATAATATTAGGGATAGACTTCATCATATCAAAAGACATGAGTGGCATAATTTTTAGGGTTTTGAGATCATTTGCCACACATAGGGATAGTCTTACTTTAAAATCAGTTTCTAAAGTAAGGAAGATGAGTTTGACAAAAGTGAAAGAAATTTTTGTCAATTATAGAACAAGGAACAAAAACATCCTTCATTATTTACACAAGTATCATATATTGGGATATATGAAACTTTCTTGGAGACATAGTTTAGAAAATAAAAAATTTCCAAGTTAATTTCCTGTTTTAGTCATGCTTTTGTGGCACGGATCCTGAGAAAATTAAAATTAATTTCCAAAAAAAGAGAGAGTTGTTTCTTAAAACTATCCTTATCTACAAAAAAGTCTCCCAGGTTTGCAAAACATTTTATGGTTAGAGAGATATTTCGCCATCTTTGACGTCTATATTTGTAGAAAAACCAAAACTTTTACACAGATTTTTGTCCAAAAAGATAGCGTGCCCCACGCTACATTTTTTTTTTGGACCTCCATTTGACAAATGGTTTAAATTTACAGATTCATTTTGATCTCCACATCAAAATTATCCAGCTAGAGTTCCACTTCAGCACATCCTGGCAAGTCAAAAAGTAAAAAAAGTAGAGAAAAAACACCTTTATGCCGTGTTTTTCAACAACATGCTACATTTTTGGAGTAGTTGTGGGAGAATTGAATTTTTGAGGTCTTGAAGTAGTATTTTTTAGTGCTTGAGGATTATATGGTGTATTAGACATGCATATATGTCTCCATCATTTTACAAATCCTGATTTGGAGCACGCGAACCACTCCAAAAGCCTCTTGCAAACTGCACACTACGTTTTCTGCAAATTCGCTACATCTTTGCCTAGAAATCACTTTTTTCTTTTTTTCTCAGTCAGTTTCGAGTTTCCTTGATTTAATTGCTCATATTTGATGTGATAAATATTTATTGAGATTTAATTACATTTTTTAGGGTAAGAAATGAGTAGATTCATGCTTGTAATATTGTTTATGGTCAAATGAATCAGTTTAAGGCCAATTTGGGAATTTGTTTTAACCTCCCTAGTCATTAGGATTGGTTGGAGGAATTTGCGTAAATTGATTATATAATGAGGAATTCGACCCCTGAGAGAGGGGAAGATAGTTTTTGTGGTTTATATGTATCTAGTTTCCGGTCAGATTTAGGGTTGGACATCAGTGAGTAGAACTCTTGGAGCTTGTATTCAATTATCTTTTTACAGGAAATCAAAGGATAGTTGCAACTATTATTTAGAAATTCTTGTGTTGTGAGTTTGTGATAATGATTTATCTTTGTTATAGTTTTATATGAATGATAATTTCACCTTCTTTCCATATCTATGCTTTCAGTGATTTTCCGAAGAGGTTTTAAAGAAAACTCTTAAGTTTAAGCTCTTTTTTCTTAGGAATTTCATGTTTATGTTACCTATCTTCTGATAAATGAATTGATGTTTTCCATGCTCATTTTAAATCTTTGCTTTTCCACCCTACAATACATAGAAAAAACCCCAAAGTATCACAAAGGCATACCTACCCTGCTCCTCTATATCTCTTATGACTGAAACCTTTGATCTTTTGACCTAGTTCTATGAATTTCACTCCTGATCCAGCAAAATCCTAAATTTAAAAGCCATAGAGAAGAACATATCTAGCATAATATATTTTTCCCACTCCATTCATATTGGATGTGATCTCATAGAGAGATCCCTCTCTGATTTAGTAGGGCTAGCTACCGAACACTAAGTGGTTTGAGGTTACCTCTATCGATCTCCTTTCTCAGCTTTGTGATATTGTGGAGGATAACAAGTCCCAAATATTGTATCCTTTTACAACCATATTTATATGTAATAAAGATATAATTATCCACTTTATTGTCCATATTACTCATTTGGTCATTTTGTGTTTCTGGGAAAACTAGTGTCTTTTCGATCAACTAGCCCTCTAGGTTTGGCAGCCACCCTAAAAACAATAGTTTAAAGTAATTCAACGATTTCTTCTATGCACAATAGATAAGATAAAGATGAGGGGACCAACCTAGAATTTCTGCTTAATCCCTTGTTTGATCTCTTTCCTCCTTGATAGAGCTTGCAACGCCTCTCCATACTTATCCCACTTGGAGAGTACCTGTAGAAACACAGTAACAAATAACCATCAAAGCATCTTGATCTATTGTAACATAAACACTACAGAATCAGATATACAATGAACATATAATAGCATTCACAAATGATAACATTCACACATGCACAATCTTATGGAAGAAAACTTGAAGAACTTTATTAAATAGAAGGGAGAATAACAACCCAGTTGTCTGATCTAGCATCATCCTCCTAGCATCAATCCCTCTTCACCTCATGAAATAGCAAGGTCATACCAACAATACAATGCTCTTTCCTTCAAATACAAACTATCAACACTTCCTTGCAATTCACAATATTCCAGCCTCTGATCTCTTAGATGAGGGATCCATTATAGATATGTGCAAGAGTGTGAGTCATCTCTAGGGTTTTGATTAGTGTCATTCCACTTGTTACAATTGGTTCCACTTGGATATTTCTTGGATCTCTTACTCATCCCTGGGCGAATTCAGAGAGGCAAGTGTCATAGGAGAAGTTTCTAGAAGATTCCATGAGCAACCACCTAGCAAACTATCTCAGAGGTTTGTCCATCCTCACCCATCACACCATATAGAAGGCCCAAATAGTACACATCATGCCATGCCAGTGTAATACTCAGTATGCATCACACCTTGCTAGTGGAGCAGTCAGTATGGTTTAGTTTAGGTCATTTCTGGATGGTTTTTCAAGTTGAACTTCTGGGGAATGATGTAATCAGATGACCATGTTATTTTAGGGTATAAAACAACTCTTTTAGGGGTTTACGAGACCTAGTTTATCGACATATAAGTTTTGGCTTGAAGTGCCCAAATATGTCTATAACAGTTTCCCCCTAAAGCATGAAGTCCTAAATCTTGATGTTGGGTGAAATGCTTTATCATGAGGATTCGAGGTTTCAAACTAGAAGGTGACCTGCATAAGTGACAATACAATACATCATCATAATATAATTTTCATGATCTAGCTGAGGTAGGCATTCCCATGCTCAGCTTTATAAATTCATTTCATGTACATAGATCAGATGGTCGTCTATAGATGCAGACTGGTGATTCTTTAGATGTAGAGTCATCATCCTTGGTTTGGATGACCATCTTTGTAGCGCCTTTGTACATTTGATGTTTTTATATCCATAAATATATCGCAGCCGGATGGATGAAACTAGATCCAGGGTCTTCAAACTCATTCAATCTTCGCGAGATGTACAAGTCAATCCATGTGAAGAGATGTTTTGAAGTCGAACATGGAAAGACATCGCCTGATTACCATCCAATAATGTGAGATGTTAACAGGCGGGAGAGGAATCACCGATAATGATAATGACCCTCAAGGTACTACAGTACAATTCACATGGTGTGAATATATGATCCGATGTTGAACACCACACAAAATCTTTTGGTCGAAGGCCATTGATGTCAACCTGTCGCCGGAAGTGAGAAACTTTCCATTGAGGCATGCAAGCTTCAAAGCACTAAAAGGGGTGTTTCTAAGTCAACTTCTTGGATAATGAGCTGATGTCGACAGGAAGTGACTTGTCATAGGAGGGCCTTGATGTATCCCACATCTATGACACGAAACAAAGCAAATGATTTCTGGGGGTGAAAACAATCTGGTGACACAAGATTTAGGAATGGTAGTCATGAAAAAATGAAGGTTGGAGGTATTGTAGTGGATGAGGCATTAACTAGATTGTGGTTTCTCAAATGAATGACTTCTCTTGAACATGTCGGTGACACTAAGATGGATTGGTAGCATTAACCCCAAAATATGGATGGTGTAAAAGACCAATGGTGTGATGACTAGTGAACTCAATAATGGTGATGGAGTGAAAGTGTCATGTTCAAGAGCGACCTGCTACCATAAATTTAGTCAAGTTTCTTCCCCTTTTCCCCAGTCATTGTTGACCAGTACCTCTCTATTTTTTTCAAGCTTGAGGAGGACAACATATGCTTGTTCTATAATTTCCCCTTTGGGCAAACTTGTCGCTATGTTTTAACAAGTCTAGCTATAGTGAAACTCGGTCTTGTCTAGAATGGACAAGTTTGTCGCTATTGTTTTAATGAGTTTAACTACAAGGATAGCTCAGTCATTTTCATGTTGAGAGAGTTTAAAAAGGGATGAAAAGAAAACTCCAAAAGTTCTTTTTCGTAGAATAATCCCTTAAGTCTGAAAAAGGATAAAATAATACAAAAGGGATGACTTTTCCGATCACATTAACGAGTCAAAAAAGACAAGCGCTCGAACTTTTTCATGATATAATCCCTTAGGTCTGAAAAAGATTAAAATATACAAGAGGGATGACATTTCCAATCACTTTAACAAGCTGGAAAGGTCGGTGCTCGACAATCCTTTCATATTTAACGAGTCTAAAAAGGGTTTAAAGGAGACTCGATCTAAGGAACGAGTGGTGTCTTGGGTAGCAACTGGTTCTAGGTAAGCTTGGAACTTCGCAAAACATAGTGGTTTCTATAAAGAGGTTGGCTAATAAGACCACTTGTCACAGTTGTTCCTCAAAAAGGGTAAAAAACCAAGTGGAAGCATATGATTGGCCAAGAGAATGGAGGTGATGAGAGATACACAACCAAGGCTCAAAAGGCTAATGGAATGGCGATCACAAAAGTTATTTACTGAACCATGGGGGAACTATGCTCAGATTTTAGTTTCATTTTTTACTTAAGCTAGAAATGACAAAACTAAAAAGCTAGAAAAGACAAAACTAAAAAGCTAGAAACGAAAAAACTAAGATGGGTTCATTTTTTAATGAGCTTGAACCATGGGGGAACTATGCTCAGTTTTTAGTTTCATTTTTTATGTAAGCTAGAAATGACAAAACTAAAAAGCTAGAAAAGACAAAACTAAAAAGCTAGAAACGACAAAACTAAAAATTGAAAATAAAAAACAAAAAAATGGTTTGCATGCCCCCAGCATGATGAAAAGGAGAGTATCCTGTAACCATATGGAAATTACTGAGGTTAGGTAGGATGGTTTCATCTAGAAGACAAAACAATTCCTTGGCTTCGCCCGTAGAATAGACAAAGGTGAATGGTGTGTCGAACCAATCACATAACCTACAGGGAAACTTATCTTTTCAACTAGGTTTGTCTGTAGAATAGACAAGGGTGCACACCCCCTAAGCTTTGTTACATTCACCAGACTACTTATGGAAATTAGGTGAATGGAATGAAGGTTCAAGAGATACTGTTGATGTAAAAGGACCATTTAGGGATGATGATTGGCTTGGAGCTATGCTTGGATCGAGAAATGAAAGCTGGTCAACGGTGATAATTTTGCCTTCATGTGGGAAACACATCACTCGGAAGAGTGTCGAAACAATAGCTTCCATGTTATAAACATAGTCACATCCAAGGAGTAGATTGTAATCTAACGATCCTGGGACTACCATCACATTCATATGAATGATTTTCCTTCCTAAAGTGATTGGTAACTTAGGAAGAATCCCTAATGGTCGACTGGTTCCTTTGTTAAAGCCTAACAGATTTTGTGTAACAGGCATAAGCGATGGTGAACCAAGCGCTTTCCAAGCAGTTGAGGAAAGGATACTCACTGATGCACCCTCATCTATGATAGTGCCAGACACGATCATTTTGTAAACTTGTACTATGATCCAGAAAGGTACATGAGAAGGAAGGAAGGATCTTGCTAGTCGATTAATCAAAGGAAGTGACTAGACTACTTGGAGGTGGTACAAGATAAATGGGTGAATTAACTCCTCGAGTTATGAGAACTGGGGGATTTTCCTCCTGTTGTGAAGGAATGGGTGGATTGCCCCCAAGTTCATCAGAATCTAAAGTAATAAAAAGAATTTGAATGGTATCATTTCAATTCTCTTTGGCAAGGGTACAATTTTCTGAAGGTAAAACTGGGTCGACTACGACCTCGACCTGTTGATTTTGGTCGGTTATAGACTCATAAGATTCACTTTCACAGAGAGTGGTTTTGATTGATGGTTGATTTAAGTCAGTCAGTTTTTCAACTAGTAAAGGACTTGGGGAGAGTTTCCTGTAGCCAGATGGAGGTCACTGCGGTGAAGCAGGACAATTATCCAATACTCTTTTAGCTTCATCCAAAAAAGGACAAAGGTGAAGGGTATGGTTCCCTTCACATAATCTACATGGAAACCTATTCTTTCTCATCTATCCATAAACTTTTTTTATCACTAGTTGAAGGTGTGTTATCAACATGATCTTCAGAAGTTGATGGCACAGGATGGTGCGAATAGGGAGACCATTCTCTCAAGATTCAAGGAAAACAAGGACAGTCTCAAGAAAAGTGGTCACCCACACAAATTACACATGGAAATTTGGCTTTGGAAAGTCTAAGGTGTGGACTTTCATCAGATGTTGCATTCAAAGGAGTGGTTGCTTGGTTGCCCCCTTGCTGAATTGGCTTCTCCTTCTTCTCCTTCCCTTTCTTCTTCTTCTCAGCCACCATGTTACCAGCATCACTACTTTCACCAAGCGAAGAGGAAGAAGGGGAGGGAGAAACAAAAAAAGAAGAAGGCGAAGGGTCAACTTTAGCATCAACTGGATGCTGATTTGATTGTGGAGGAATCATGGTATTTTGAACCACAGAGGTTGAGAATAGCCATACTGATAGGCCAATGGTAATTCCCGGAAAGGACAATGTGGCCATATCCGGAGCACCAATATTTCCCCAAGAAGAAAAAGGACTAGGATTCCCCTCAAAAGGGATTCCTTGATTGGTGGATCCCGGATTTGTCTCCATATATCTCAACCTCAGATCAACTAAGGAACAAGGATGTTATTCTGAATTCAATTAATTTTAAAGACACTTTGACACAACTTTTCTTTTTCAGTTTTTAAGAGTTGAGAAAAAGCTAAAGATGACTCTAGTCCCCTTCGATTTTTAATGAGCTCGAAGTGACAAGTGCTTAAATGGACCTTTTCTCTTAAAGAGTAGAAAAGGAACGAAAGTGACTACTCTAGAAAATCTAGATAGAGGATTACCAAAACAATCGCAAAACTACAAAATACACCTTGGTGATAAATTAAAGAGAAATTACCAACAACTTATGTATGGTAGTCAGTCTTCCCAAATGTTGTGTTTAGTGCATTGCGATCAATGAGGTGGCAGACTCAACTTCCTATGGATAAAGGATATAAGCCTATTGTGGTCCCCAATATATATGTGACGGTATAGGGAGCACAAGTCCATGCTAGCACTTTTCGTATCAAGGAGGAGGAATCACCTGACCTTCGATGAAAACGATAGTTACTAGTTTTTACGACGTCGAAACACGTCTCTAGCCTAGACCTTTAGATGTGTTGCATTAAGTTCCAAAGCGTTGTTAGGTTCACTGAAATTTATTTTAGAGTTGATCTTGTTTAAATTTTGCCTTTCAAAGGTTCACCGCGCGATGTTGATTCGAAATTCCTAAAATGCAATCTACAATGATAAACAATCTTTGTTTATTTTGAGTAATGAAAATCCTAGCTTCTAGGGAAAGGAGATTACAATTCTTTCAAACAAAGAGCAAAGAGCACACACTAGTGAATTTTCCTAAATAATTTTTTGCACACAAAATAAATGAAAATGTAAATTCATGTATTTGTTTTTCATTCCCCTTAATGTGAAAAATTCCAAAAAGGAAAACTGAAGGTAGCAAAGATCTAAAATATTTTACTCAAAGCGACATTTTTGACAATTTCTTTTTCAAAAGAGAAAGGAAGACTAAATGACACTTTTCAATTTCGAATAAAAAATGATTTTGACACTTTGAATAAAAACAATCAAACCAAATACATGACGAAAAAGTTCAATCGACTATCCAAGGAAGGAAGAATCCACGACACTTCTCTTTTTGACACAAAACGATAGTTACAACACTTTTTGTACTAAAGTGACAAATCAATTTAAGCAAATTTTTGACAAAGGATTGTAAATGATGGACAAATACATAAAAACATTTACTAATCCTAACCAAATGGAGGCTGATCTATGTGATGCAAGCAAGATTCAGTAAGGAAGTATTGTTCATGAGCAACAAAACAACTAATCAAGACTGAAAACAAGGACAAAAACTCCAAATTTCTAGAATGGAAATAGGTTCATTCAATCATCGAACCTAGGCTTCACAAAAATAGGGACGCATCACACTTTACGCACTCAAGAGGTGCAATGCATATTGGTTTATAGTGACAGACAATGCGATGGGCTAGGGAGCACAATTGAAGTGGGTTTTTGGCTCAGATGTGCAACTGTTTTCAGTGAGTTAAGTTGAGGTATGATGGAAAATATAGAGAAAAGTACAGAGGCAAGTCTTGAGAGGTTACTGAGCTACCAAAAGGGCATCTAGAATTCTTGTAAGTCAAATATTTAATTTATAAACTAAACCAGAGATTGACTGAAGCAACATTCATCTACTATGCAATTGGAAAGCAAGAGCAGTTTGAAGGCTACCTGGCTGACTTCAGGCTCTATCTATAGTTTATAAAAAATACAATAACAACCAACAAACATCTATTCATTCCCTAACAGAGTCACCAATTTGTTTCTAGGATAACTAGTGTCTTTTCGGTTGACTAGCCCTCTAGGTTTGGTAGCTACCCTAGAAACAACAATTTAAAGTAATTCAACGATTTCTTCTATGCACAATAGATAAGAGAAAGATGAGGGGACCAACCTGGAACTTCCGCTTAATCCCTTGCTTGATCTTTCTCCCCCTCGATAGAGCTTTCAACTCCACTCCATACTTATCTCACTTGGAGAGTACCCGTAGAAACACAGTAACAAAGAACCATCAAAGCATCTTGATCTATTGTAACATAAACACTACAGAATCAGATATATAATGAACACACAATAGCATTCACAATTGCACAATCATATGGAAGAAAACTTGAAGAAATTTATTAAATAGAAGGGAGAATTACAACCTAGTTTTCTGATCCAACATCATCCTCCCAGCATCAATCCCTGTTCACCTCATGAAATAGCAAGATCACACCAACAATACAATTCTCTTTTCCTCAAATATAAACTATCAGTATTCCCTTGCAATTCACAATATTCTAGCCTCTAATCTATTAGATGAGGGATCCATTTATAGATGTGTGCAAGGGTGTGAGTCATCTATGGGGTTTCGATTAGTGTCATTGCACTCGGATATTTCTTGGATCTCTTACTCATTCCTGGGCGAATTCAGAGAGGCAAGTGTCATAGGAGAAGTTTCTAGAAGATTCCATGCACAACCACCTAGCAAACTGTCTCAGACATTTGTCCATCCTCATCCATCGCACCCTATAGAAGGCCCAAATAATATGCATTACACCTAGCCAGTGTAATAGTGAGTATGCATCACACCTTGCCAGTGGAGCAGTCAGTATGGTTCAGTTTAGGCCATTTCTGGATGGTTTTTCAGGTGGAACTTCTGGGGAATGATGTAATTAGATGACCATGTTCTTTTGGGGTATAAAACAAATCTTTTAGGGGTTGAAGAGCCCTAGATTATCGACATATAAGTTTGGGGTTGAAGTGCCCAAATATGTCTATAACATTTGGAACATGCACATAAGCATCACAACCAAAAACTTTGAGATGTTCAAGAGGGGTTTTTTCCTATTGTCACGCGGAATGAGTCGAGTTTGCGGACAAGATCGACCTTCCTAGTATCTATTGATATCTAGTGACAAGCAAGCCAATCAAAAACTATCTTTCTCTAAACATGCAAGTAAAACAAAGGCAAACAAGTGTTTTAGGCCTACCTTGGGTCCAATGCAAGTTTGTGGAAGCCTCGCTCCCTCACTCCAAATGAGCTTCCTTGAAGTGTAATTCTGCAAACCCAAACAAGCAAAAAATTAAATAGCACCTGAAAAGCCAATATCATAAAGCATATTCATCATAATGATCAAGGAGATTATGAAACAAACCACATAAGACAATTTGTTGAGAAAAATGAATTTGATTGTATTAATTCAAATGAAGAAGAGCTTTAAAACCCATGCCTTGATGTTGTACAAGCTCCTCCCAGGGTCCTACAAGAAGTCTCCTCTACTTTGAAAAGTTTCACTCACTTCTCAATGAAACCAAAAGGTATGTGATCTCTCCTCTCAAGTTTAACTAGGAAGTCCCAATTCCATCAGCATTTACCCTCAAAATTTTTAGCTTCTAACCTCCCTAGCAACTAACCCAATGCCTCAATTTATAGTGCAATGGAGGGAAGTTACTAGGCCCTCCTTCAAAGGGATAAAGCCCTCCTCCAAAGGGATAGCTCCTCCTAACAAGGGATTAGCTCCTTCTCTTTTGGGATGCATGAACCACCTTGGAGCAAACAATCCACATCAAAATTCCTTCTAGAATCATCTAGAATTAACCCAAAGTGATTTTGTTAAGATAAAAATTGTGCCTTTTGACTTTCACAGGGGTACGCACCTTCCCCTTTATAGACAGAGCGTATAAGTACGCAGGTAATATGAACAAAGGGTGTGGGCCCACAGGCAAAAGTGAGAGAAAGTGCGGAACCAGAGTTACATTGTTTTTTGATGTCTTTCTCTCATTTCCAAAGCTTATTTTGAAGAGCTAAGGTCTGAGACTTGCTTAGGAGGACAGTACAAGTGATGATAGACCCATACTGACTGCAAATAATCAAGGTGACGATATTTTTGTTTAACAAGGTGTTGTCCTTGATGATGAAGATCAAAGTACTATAGGTTCACAATATTGAATCACAGGTTAGGCTCACAGAATGAAAGAAAAAAAGGTATACGCATGTTTACCTTGACCAAGCTGCATATATACACAGGTTCATTGAACAGAAGGCGTGTATGCATATACACAAACTTTCACGCAAGGAAAAGCATGTACATGTCGGAAACTAAGTTTTTGGACCATGGTATTCTGGTACTGGTCCATGGTATTTTCTCCTAGGTATTGACCCCAGGTATTTAGACCAAGGTATTAGTTCTAAGTGGTTTTGGACCATGTTATTGAGTAAGGCGTAAGGCTATAAAAGGAGGAGAAGATCATTAGGCAAGGACTCTCATAAAGTCTTGAATATCTGATGTAGTGTGAGATCCAGTATGTAGTTTATGGTTTATGATGCTTTACTTGATCTGAGCCAAGGAGGAATCTCAGTGGTTGATGGAGGACAAGATCTAATGATGGATTGGGATATTATGGCTTGGAATGAATTATCTCTATATGGTTTGATCATGGTTATTCTAGATCTGTATACTGACGCATGTAATGTTCTGTAAATATTATGATCTAACTAAAGTCTGGAATAGCTGCAAATTATGAATGAATATTTACAGATGTATACGCTAGTTGACTTTGATAAAAGTGCATATATACGCAGGTTAGATACATCTAAGTAGCATATACCATATAAAATATGATGTTTGAAGTCACAGGTGGTTCTAGTTGTTGATGCAAAGTTCTAAGTTCTGGTGACTGGTATTCTGCATATTCAGATTGGTTGATTTCGTTTAGCTTCAATGTTGATGGATGAGATATAATAATGGATCAGGATCATAACGACTTATCTTTATGTGATCTAATGGACTAGATCTGGTTTCTAACACACGTATTATCTTGTTGTATGTAAAGATCTGGGTATGTTTGAAGTCAGGAAGTGCAGCGAAGTTATAAGTAAGTATTTGATGACATATTTGTTGGTTCGCTTTGGTGAAGTTGCGTATACACACTAGTTTGGATCTTCCAAGTAGCGTATGCACTCTGATGCATGATTTTTGATGATATATTTGAATCTAGATATTGTTGCAGAGTTCTGTGTTTTGCTCTATGTTTTGATGATAAGGTTTCAATGATTCAATATTGGGTGTTTGGTTGATGCCATAGTTGTATTGCAGTAGTGATTTATTTTGAGCTTTAATGTTTTTAATGGTTCTAGTATGGAAATTGGATGAAACGTGGCCTTCAGATTATGATGTTGTGTTCCATGAGTATCCAGTCTAAAAATTTATGAAACATGGTACCTGGAGGAAGAAAGAAGGTTGTAGCCTTCTGTAGGTTAGCACCTGCGTACTAGTACATCAACTAGTACACGAGCTAAGGGGGTTGTAGCTCCCTTCCAGGAGAAGCTGGAGAATGAGAGAAGGTAGTAGCCTTCTGCAGGTAGAACCCTGCATACTGGTATAACACTGCACCAATATAGAAATATTGTAAAAGGAAGTTTCTTGTTAAAAGAAGATAGAGACGAATTGCAGTATGTGGTTTTCACCCACATTGGGTTTCCACCTTACATCATGGTGTTCATATGTGCTTCTTATGTGTGATGATCTATTCTTTTTTACTGCACCTGTTTACTGTTCATATGGTTAATGAAGTTCTGATGCACTAATATAAGATAAACATTTAACTGAATCATAAGTTTACTAGATATACGCTATTTGCATTAAACACAGTTGCGTGTACACGTGGGTTACCTTAACTAAAGTAGCGTATATGTATCCGAGTATGAAAATGAAAAAGTTAGTGATTTGCTAACGCTGATTTACCCCCCCCTCTCAGTATTATTTCCAGCAATTGGAATCAGAGTAGGTCCTTTGGTAGAAGTTTGATCGCTTGAAGGAGATTCATAGATCAATGGGAAAGAAGCTAAAGAAGAAAGCACCTCAGAAGAAGAAGACATCTCATAAGAACTATGACAGTGGGAGAATCGATTGGGGGATATGTTGAAGCAACACTTCAGATTCAGAATCACCTCAAAATGAAGATTAATAAGCAAAAGAACTATCAGATATGAATTTGTTATCCTCTGGTGATACATTTCTCCATCCATTTGAAGATGATGAAAGTGATAGCGAAACAACTGAATTTGCTCTTATGGGTGAGAAAGAAAGATATTAAATATAGGCAGAATTTAAAAGGCTTACAGACAAAATTAGAGATCAACAATATCTATTGCACAGAAGGGAATGTGTCTCCAAAGAAGAGGTTACCAAACTAAAGGCTTAGCTAGAGGAAGGAAACAAGGAAAGGAAGCTATTCAAGGAAAAGGAAGATCAATGTCAAAATTTACAGGATGAAGTGAGATCATTAATAAATGAAGTAAATGAAAGGAGCACAACAATCAAGAAACTCAGAGATAGATCTAGTTACTATGAAAGTCTTGAAGGTAAGATCCTCTCGCTAAAAGAAGATCTCGAGGAATCAAATAAATAGAACAAAGAACTACTCCAAGCTCTTGAAAAACAAGAAAATGAAGTTCTTGAATTATGACACCAGTTGGAAGAAGGAAGAAAAGTTGAAGGAAACATGAAGAAGCAGTATCTTGAAAAGGAAGAGTAACATCAGGTTGAGGTAAATATTCTAAAAGATAAATTAGAAGAAAAGGATAAGTTCTTACAATTTCATGATAGTACTAAGATCTTGGATGATATTCTTAGTAGTTAAAGGTCTCTTGTTATCAAAACTGGTCTCGGTTTTCATGAATCTATTGAAGGTGAATCTAGTTCACACAGTAAGACAAGGAAATCTCATGCAAAATTTGAAATGCTCAACAAGGATATGAGATGTCAATCCCATCAACAACCAAGGAAAGAAATTCTTCAAAAAAAATCTTTTACTCCTAACTATGGAAGTGATAGTTGGCCAATTCCTCAAATGAATAATGTTGAATGTTATTTATGTCATAATTTTGGACATGTTACAACCAAATGCAAAAGAAGAATGGTTCAAGACCATAACACAGAAAGATCATCACATTTCAGGTACTTTAAATGATATTGTTTTACTTACAATATGTTTGGTCGCAAAGCCATTGACTACTATAGAAGGAATATGAAACATATGAGATGTTATGCATGTAACAAGCTTGAACATATAGCAAAGGAATGCAGGAATAAAGTAGAGGCACCATACCAAAAGGAGAAAACATCATCACACTTGAAGATATGGAAGAAGAAGGAAGTACATTCAAAAAAATGTGGCACAGCACAATGTACAGACATAACAGACTCAAAGGGAGTTCAAAGTGTGAAACTTCAGTGTTCTAAATCTCATACGCAAGTTTCATGAAGAGAAGTAACATATATACGCAATTTAGACACCACATAATTGAGTATATGTTAGTTTGAGGAAAAGCAGTGGGTTAGGCTCAAGAAAAAGGGTCTGATATGATTCAGTCCATTATTTTCTCTGCTTGATAATGGTTACAATCTATTGATGATGTGTGGAAATGTCTTGATACTCATAAGATGTTTATAAGTGTTTTTTATCCTAACTTGATTATGATGATGCCTTGACACTTCTTGCTAATATATGCATGATCAGATTTGACAGTAAACACATGGCACAGGTTCAGGGGGAGCATACGCTCTGAATAATGCATTATTGGCATTATGGTTAGAAGTCTTTGGTGATGATGCTTATGTGGCTAAATAATAAATCTTGCTATGATATGGTTATAAATTGTCCATGACAAAATCTCAAATGATTCTTGGGGTTACATAGTTGGTGTTCAGATCAGATTTGTGGTTGATTCTTTGATGATGCATATATGTTTCTTACATGGTGATCTTCATAAGGATAAGGAGAAGTACAAAGCTTGAATACACAACTTCATTAGTTGATGATGAGTCACTCATATGTTGCTGGCGTCATATGCATAAATATCATATAATATAGTTATGATGTAGAATTCCTATAGTTCTTGGCTCTCACATGGTTGAGGAATGTTGTTATTGATGATGTCAAGAAATCTTGACAAATGACCATAATATCATGGTTTTCTAGATACATATTGATATCTCTTTTATGGATATACAGTATGATGGATACATGGATGATTACTTAAGCTGCATATTGTCAGTTGGTCAAAAGAATGGTGTTATTGCAGATCGCATGGAGACATGGCTATTTAAAGACATGGCTTACTTAATCACTTTGAGTTCTTACCTTATGACGATAGATGATATGATGTGAATGATTGAAGATATGACATATCCTTAGGTTATGATAAGTCTCTTCCTACTAAGGAAACGAAGCAAGTTGATCTTGATGAAATGAAGAAGATGAGTTGATATCTATATGCAGACATACCTTGTCACAGATTGATGATATCTATACTAAAGGACATATACAGGTTGTTGGTCTAGATGGTGTTGATAGATACTTATGGAGCAGATCATACATTGTGTATGATAACTGCTAATGACTATCATGGTCTCTATTATAAATTCCATGCTTATCATTCAATGTAAAGGTCATATGAAGACCCATGATGTAATAGTTTGTCTCTATCTATTGTAGTCTTTTGATGAATCCCTTTTGGTCATATGATGTAATTTGTACCCCCACTATGTATGGGAAGGATGATGTAATGTATAATCAATTGGTATATCCCCACTTGGTTGGGAGAATGAATGTATGCATGAGTCATTGGTGATAGGAAGGTCAAACCCACTTAGTTGAGCCATAGAGTCATGTTATTTTCTTGAAAATGTTTTCAGACTCTGCATGTGCTTAGGGGCAGTATGGATGATTCAATACATCTCAGCATGAACAAAGGGGGAGTTCAATCAAAGACTTCAACATGAGCCTAGGGGGAGCATGATTAATATTTAGCTATTCATATATAAAAGTATTCTGCTCTGAGGGGGAGAAGATCTTGGTCCGCCCTTTTCCCTTGATGTCAAAGGGGCAGAGTGACTTGGTGTTGTTGCTTCCATCAAGTCCAAAGGGGGAGATTGTTGGCATTATGATGAATGTGTTGTACTTGATGGCAACTCTCTTGTAGCAGAACAACTCACTTATACATGATAACTAGATGAATCTTCGCAATAGATATCAGATGTAACATTAATACATGATAGTTGTATTAATAGATGTGATGTAGGGAAGTTCAAAGGAAATGATAGTTGACAGTGCAACAAGTTAACATTATGACACAGGTGTTGTCCTTGATGATGAAGATCAAAGTACTACAGGTTGACAGTATTGAATCACAGGTCAAGCTCACAGAATTAAATAAAAAGAGGTGTACACAGGTTTACCTTGACCAAGCTACGTATATACGCAGGTTCATTAAGCAAAAGGCACACGTGCGTATACACACACTTTGATGCAAGTCGGAAAATAAGTTTTTGGTCCATGGTATTTGGACCATGGTATTTTGGTATTGGTCCATGGTATTTGGACCATGGTATTTTGGTAGCGGTCCATGGTATTTGGTCTGAGGTATTGACCCCACGTATTTAGACCAAGGTATTAGTTCTAAGTGGTTTTGGGCCACGGTATTGAGTAAGGCCCAAGACTATAAAAGGAGGAGAAGATCATTCGACAAGGACTCTCAGAAAGTCTTAAATATCTGATGTAGTGTGAGATCCAATATGCAGTTTATGGGTTTATGATGCTTTACTCGATCTCAGCCAAGGAGGAATATCAGTGGCTGATGGAGGACAAGATCTAACGATGGATCAAGATCTTATGTCTTGGAATGAATCATCTCTATATGGTTTGATCATGCTTATTCTAGATCTGTATACTGACACATGTAATGTTTTGTAAATATTATGATCTAACTCAAGTCTGGAATAGCTGAAAATTATGAATGAATATTTACAGATGTATACGCTGGTTGACTTTGATAAAAGCGTGTATATACGCAAGTTACATACATCTAAGTAGTGTATACCATATAAAATATGATGTTTGAAGTCATAGGTGGTTCTAGTTGTTGATGCAAAGTTTTGAGTTCTGGTGAATAGTATTCTGCATATTCAGATTGGTTGATTGTGTTTAGCTTCAGTGTTGATGGATGAGATCTAATAATGGATTAGGATAATAATGACTTACCTTTATGTGATCTGATGGACTAGATCTAGTTGCTAACACACGTATTATCCTGTTGTACGTAAGGATCTGGGTATGTCTAAAGTTTGGAAATGCAACGAAGTTATAAGTAAGTATTTGATGACATATACGTTGGCTCGCTTTGGTGAAGTTGAATATACACGCTGGTTTCGCTCTTCAAAGTAGCGTATGTACTTTGATGCATGATTTTTGATGATATAGTTGGCTCTGAATATTGTTGTAGAGTTCTGTGTTCTGCTCAATGTTTTGATGACAAGGTTTCAGTGATTCAGTATTGGGTGTTCGGTTGATGCCATAGTTGTATTACAGTAGTGATTGATTTTGAGCTTTAATGTTGTTGATGGGTCTAGTATGGAAATTAGATGAAACATGGACTTCAGATTATGATGTTGTGTTCCATGAGTATCCAGTCGAAAAATTTATGAAACATGGTACTTGGAGGAAGAAAGAAGGTTGTAGCCTTCTGTAGGTCAGCACCTACGTACTAGTACATCAGCTAGTACACGAGCTAAGGGGATTGTAGCTCCCTTCCAAGAGAAGCTGGAGAACGAGAGAAGGTAGTAGCCTTCTGTAGGTAGAAGCCTGTGTATTGGTATAAGACTACACCAATACAGAAATATTATAAAAATACGTTTCTTATTAAAAGAATATAGAGACGAATTGCAACAAGTGGTTTTCACCCACATTGGGTTTCCACCTTACATCATGGTGTTCATGTGTGCTTCTTATGTGTGATGATCTATTCTATTTTACTGCACCTGTTTACTGTTCATATGGTTAATGAAGTTTTGATGCACTGATAAAAGATAAACATTTAACTGAATCATAAGTTTACTGGATATATGCTATTTGCATTAAACACAGTTGCATGTACACGCGAGTTACCTTAACTAAAGTAGCATATATGTATCTGAGTATGAAAATGAAAAAGTTAGTGATTTGGTAATACTGATTCACCTCCCCCCCCTCTCAGTATTACTTCCAACAAAAAAGATAACCAAGAGAGGGAGGGAAGAATAATCTTCACCTATAATAGAGAAAACAAGCTAAGGCTTCAAGGTTTTTCACAGGAAAAGGAAACAAAGAATCCCTCTGAATGTTGACTCACAGTCTGGTGAATAGTCTATACAATCTCCAAC
The DNA here is from genome assembly GCA_000404065.3 of Pinus taeda. Lineage (NCBI taxonomy): Eukaryota > Viridiplantae > Streptophyta > Pinopsida > Pinales > Pinaceae > Pinus > Pinus taeda. The sequence continues at coordinate 103,019 of APFE030546359.1, forward strand.
TCAGTCTACCACTTCTCATGAACAACGTATAGTCCAACTTTTTGGAGGCATTCTAGAGAATAAAGCGGAAGACATCTTCCATGTTTTTAGTGAAATCAAAAGAACTAATGAGGAATTGAAGTTGAATACTTACACCCAGTTTTGGAGCATTCTTCCAACTCTCAAACAATGCTTCTTTCAGTCTTTGACTCTAAGAAGGGGAAGATGCAAATGGCTTTCTTGCAGGCCCAAGTTCCCCAGCCCAGGACTGCATCACAATATCAAAAACACACTTATTTTGCATTCAATGTCCAAGATGGCCATCCAATTGATCAAATTGAGATGCACAAACAAACTAGATAGATGATTGCTTCAACCTTGACAAACACTGCTATGAGTTTGTCAAAATTGCAAGTTACATTGACCAACATTTAGTCACAATTAAAGTTGGAGAAGATCTCCTTGATAGCAAAGGATACTAAGATTTAGTCCCTGGAAAATATAGTGCTAAGGATGGGATATGTTCCATCAAACATAAATTATGCAGAGGAGCTCATTAAGAAAAAGAACATTGAAGTTGTAGCACTAAAGAAACAACTGAAACTACCAACATCTAAGGATCCAATGGCAAAAGAAATCGAGGATACAGAGACTCAAAAGTTAGACATGATGAAGCTCATCATAGAATAGAATTTGAAAATAAAAAAAATGGAGGAGCAGATGGAAAAATTGTTTAAGGAAAAGGAGGAAGCTATCAAGAACATTCAAACTTCAACAAATGTAGTTTCTCTTGCAGTAGTTCTCATCACCAAAGTTTCCAATACAACCACTTCATCAGCAACAGGTACAATAGAAGGAGTTGAACACCTTACTAAAGCTATTCAGAACCTATCTATCCAAATAGGAGAAATCAATAAATTAAAGGATGAACTCAAAGAATTATGGATTTTGAAGTCTATATCAGATAGTACACACACAACTGAAATAGACAGACTTAAAGGCCAACTGGAAGTGTTGAAGAAAGAACTCACAGATTCCTTCATAGGAAACAAGTTGGGTTTAGCAAAAGAAATTTTGTGGGAAGAAATCACAAAGGCAATCAAGGAGATTTTTCCCTCCATTAAGATAATATTTAACCAAAAAGATCTCTTGGAGAAAGCTCAGGAAGTAGTGGAATCCATAACTAGGCAGTTGGAGGATATGCTAGAGACTACCTCCGATATAATCAAATTTCTGAATTCCAAGGATGACTATGAGCTTGAGGAGTTAAGGATAAGTGAAAGAACTTCTACAATATTATAAGTAAAGGAGATCATCACTAAGATAAATCTCAACCATCAACTACAAGAAAAGTGTAGCATTGTTAACAACATAGTTCAGAGATTCTTCAACAAAATTGAACCTTTGATCAACAAAGGTTTGCCTTCTATGATGGTTATTAATGATAAATTGACGCCAATTAAGGATTATATCAAGAAGCTAATAGAGGTGGGCACCCATGCAACTTCAGCAACACTATCTCTCATAGTAAAAACACTGAGGGATTCTTTCTTCATCCTGGATGAAATCAAGCATATATTTTTGGTAAAGCCCACTTTTACCAAATACACCGAGATGGATGAAATCTATAAGAGGTTAATAAATATTTCTATCCTAGATAAGAAACGCCGGGAAGAATTAACAAATTAACTTGATTAAGGATTATTGAACAACATTCAGCTTTTGAGGGAACAATTAGCCAACTTCAACCACTTTTCAACTTTTTCAATGATAGTCATCAAACTGTGCAGCACCAAAGTAGTGCCAGATCATTAGATAGTTTTATTTTTAATTTTGTAAATAATCTATTTTTGTAAAAGCAGTTTAGGATATTTTTCATCCTAATTTTGTATGAATAACTCTCTTCACGAGTTATTAAGGGTTGCACCCTTAAAGAAGCATTTCTAGACATCTGATGTAATTAATCTTTCTAGATCATTAATACAAAGCAAAGGATTCTGAATTCTGTTTTGCACAGTTTGTGTTTCCTGTAAGTGTTTCCAGTGTCATTCATTACGTTTTTCTTCATATGCTTATGTCTTCAGAGATAACTAGGTAGGAGTAATTGTATTTCAATCTATTCCTATAAGCTTTCAAAAGTGATAATCTATAAAGAGAATGAATTAATGGACTATTTGTTTAATTAATTCCCTCAAAATCAATAAATCATCAACATTTTTTGTAACCTCATGTGTATTGTCTGAAACCTCTAAACATAGTTTAAAGGTTTTCATACTTATGATTATCTAGCTTACAATTTGAAAACGGTGCCATTCATATTATTTTTTTGTTTCTGCTCATCATCATAAAAGCTATTCCACTGTGTAAATATTTATAGCAGCCCTCTGTTGAGATATTAATATTATTCAAGAGGTTAGGCACATTAGTTCTATATCTGTTTCATCCATTGGTCTCCAAAATTGAAACAAAACCCCTAAAACATTTATCTTAGATGCTCTGGCATAATAGCTAACATTATTATCTCAGAGATACAACAACCTTCACTCGTCGCCTTTTTTTAAATAACACACCTTAGAGAGAGCTTCTGATAACTCACCTTTTGTTCAAAATTAGTTTTGGGCGAGTTATGAATTTTTTTTTTCTTCTTTAGTTCAAACAGTTTTTTTAGTTAAAAAGAAACTGGACGATGAGTTTCCTAGTGCAATAGACTCAACTTGATTATTAGTTTAATAAATGTTTAATTTAAATGTATACTTCCAATTAATAAGCTAGTACAAAGCATTTATTCTACGTTAGAGTGGGTCCATTATTAATTATTACGTGAGTGAGAATTATTTAAAACCTTAGTCATTGGATCAACACACATTAATTGTTAGATGCATCACGTTGTTCAAGTTTGTTAATTTTCGTTTGAGTTCAATCCATGATTTAGGTCATGATTGTCAATATAATTTAGTGTGAGCCATCAATTATATTGGGTTGTGGCAATGACATTAGTCGCTGTGTAGGTTATTACCCAATGTAAATAGAAGGTGTTGAATCAATTGTATTATAGCCATTGGATCTAATTGAGAAACTATGGCATGGTTAACATTTGGGCATGTTTCTACCTAATGTTGAATATTCATTATCAAATTATGTTAGGATTGAGCCATTGGATTAAATCGGGTGATAATGGCAAGGTTATTTTGATAGGAAATTTTCATGTATATTGAATATCAACCATTAGATTCATTGTTTTCCAACCGTCATATCACATTGGGTGATTCCAACACCCCTAACTAGCGTGCTATTTAGGTAGTGATATTGATCGTACATCATTCGTTGAAAGCGATATAAGATGCTTGACATTTCATATGTTAGCTTTCGCTTTGTTTCTTACGTGATGGAAGTATGGTTCATTATTCATGATCAATTTGAATTGTGAGATGTGTCATGCTAATTTTTGTGATGGAATTGATTGTTTTTATTATTATTATTTTGTTCAATGATGAACACATAAAACATGAGATTTGGACATGGCTTAGTCTCTATTTAAAATGAACTTTGGACATGTCTAAGTTTAGTTTACATAATCGTTTCATTGTTATAATTGTTGTCACTTTTTCTAGCACCTAGAGCACAAATGTTTCAGGAGATATAAAAAGATTCTTAGAGACAGCTTCTGGGTTGATTGTAGACCAGTGCCTAGGACATCTTAGATAGAGGAGTGCATGGGAGATTATTTTAAAGGGGTTTTTGCAGCATTCTAATTGTCACGTAGTTAAAATGATAATATAAGGGGCTTGGTTCGATAGCCCTTCATTAAGGTAAACTCAAGCCAATACATGGATCCAAATGTAGGGGATAAATTGGGGAAACCTCAAAGAGAAATGTCTTGTTCTGGTGACTGACACACAGCAATAGACATCTTAATATTGAAGTTGTAGTAAAACTAATAGGGAGAGAGAAAGGAGGGAAATAGATGCATATGGATGTAAACAAGACATAATCCTAAGTAGAAATGTTCCAACAGAAGTATGGAAGAATGAGGAGAGGAAATAGTATAAAGGTTGGAGCATGAATTAAGGTTTCATGCATATGCATCATGGGTACCTCTATCACCAAATAGTGTGATTAAATCCACGCTCATACAAGTACTGCAGGTTAATCTAATAACACAAGTAAATATGTAATATACATAGGTAATGTTTTCTATTTAGCAGCAAAATATACAACCATGAAAGCATGATATTGACAACTTCATTACACAATTTTAGTAGAAAGGAAAGCATATATGAAATGAGATTTACAAAAAGGAAAACAAATTGCACATTTCTCTAATTGGAATCACCAAAGAGTTTCATTAATCCAATATGAGTCCAACACACCAGTCCATTACATTCAGCCAAATATCACTCAAGTCTCCCATGAATAGGGAAATAGAACCAAAAATAGAATCACGGAATTAGACCCTGCGGGTGCAAAATTCTGGAGCCTGAATTAAGTGTTTCTCCCCCTTATTTATACAGATAAGGGGGGCTTTGAATCAACAGTTTACAAAAATATCTTTACCTGAACTCTCGCTGTCTCATAGACTAACTGTCTCGGCGTGCAAGGCTTTGCTGCCCCAAAATGATTTCATCGGGATTTGATTCCCTTATTTAAAATACATAGAAATTACAAGAATAAAAGAAAAAATAAAAACTAAAAGATGATGGAGGAAGTGTCCCTCTGTTATTCATGTGAAAACCTTTGAGCAAGCCATGTCTCTACCACGATGTGTCTTTCCTATTGCTCGGTCGATTTCTAATGCTTTTGCCTTAACTTCCTGAATACATGGAAAATTTAGGGCTAATGTTTGCTCAGTGGGCTAATTTTCCATGATTTTTCCACAAAAAAGATTCATCAATTTCCAATTTTTATAAAAGATGATTCGCCCAAATTTTAGAATATAATATTATTTTACCTTAAAAATCATCAACATTATTAGATATTATATATAAAATCATTATAAATTTGAATAATTTTACAAATATATCAATAAACATTTTATATTTTTCATATTATGGATTAGTGAAATTCGCCAATGTTTTTAAACTTCAAGAAAAAATTTCATCCTTAAAATTTCCGTTGTTGGAATCGCTTGTCCTCTAGAGCAAGGAGTGAGTCGAATGTGAGTTGCCTGTTATCGACTAGAAGTGGAGAATTTCCCAGCAATCCTTTGCTATGTAACTGAGTGGAGCTCTATGTTCATCTGTTAATCCTCCTGAGCCACCCATACTGATTCGTTGATGCACCATACTTCATTCAATGCTTCAACTGCCAACCCATCCACCTTTAAAGCTTTGTACCACACTATCAAGGCATCATGGTATCATGACTTTTTGTGCTAAAAGGCGTTTCTAAACAACAAGTCTCGATCACCTTTGTCCCCCTTTGGCTTAGCCCCTTTCTGTGTTTTTGAATAATAGGACCAAGAGTTGTGACTTGGGGCCCAGCCTTTATATTAGAGATTGACAATTAGGGATTTTTCAATCTATGCCTCTGGTTGCATCCTCCTAAAACTTGTGATTGTCAATCACCTTTATGTTTAGCCCTTGTTTCTTCACTCTTCCCACATCCACTGGCTATCCCTCTTATCAAAGCCCCCTTTACTGCAAATTGCAACTAGAGATTTTTAATTGGAGTTGCGACCCTTTAACTTCACTGATTTTTGATCTACGGGAACCTCCTTTGGTGACGTCATTAGTGTCACATGACACTTCATGAGTGGTGACACATGTCGCCCAAATATGCCCCCATAGGACCTTTGAAAACGTCAAATTTTTGTGCCACGTGTCCTTCGTACTGCTACTTCATGCTGACGTCAGTTTCCATGTGTATTCATTGGGACTAATGGTATTTCACCACATGGCCCCCTGGGGGAGAGAGAAAAGACCTACCTACCTCTAGTTTTGCGACTGATTTTCATTGTAAATCAACATCAGCCTTCCCCTGTTGTTTTAACATTGTCGGCATATTCCTCCACAATTCCTTAAGAATGCTCCGTTGGACCCACCCATTGCCAATTTACCGATATCGGAGCTCTACTACATGAAGTGTCGAATGCCATGTTGTTACTAAGTGTGATTGTCGATATGCTTGAATTCCGAGACCTCTGATCTATAATACACTATTGGCTAAGGAACTTTGGTCGCCAATTGCAATTTATGATGAGCCTGTGACCTTTTCCATTTGCGATCGTTGATCGTAAGTTGCTCTATCCTTCCCCTGCGACTTCTCTTAGGAAACTGTGATTGCGATTAGCCTCCCCTTGGTCTTTTCCTCTTTGTTTTCTAGCTTTCAAAGGGTATCTTCAATATGCTCTAAATTTTAATCCAAAGATCCATTTTTGGACTTCCACCTACCGTTGGAAATTTATTACGAGAAATATCCAATGGAGAGGGTCTAATTTAGCTTTGAGAGCTTCTGTGGCTCAGGAGATGGCTTCAAAATTCACCGCTCTCTTTGGCACTTTGGACAACTGAAAACTCATAATGCAATGAGTGACAATAATAACCATTATATTCAATTCCCTATAAGAATGGAGTGAATTTTAATATAGAGGCTATGATAATGACTCTATTAGCTATAACACTACCATTAAAATTTAGTCACCTAAACTTTGCCAAAATTGTAATTTTGAATTAATGAAATTGTTGTTTTTGTACATAAAGGGATTCAATGCATTAAAATACCCATACTAAAACTAGATTGTTCAGTTTTAAACTCTAATATCTATGATTCCGTCAATGTAACATTATTATTATAGATTTTCAAGCCAAAAGCATTAGTTTCCCACATGTTATTATAAGCTATTGAAAAATGCCATTTTGTAGAATGTTTTTTTAAATAACTACATTTATTTATCTCCTTATGAGATATTCCCTTAAGCTAATTTGGATCAAATACTCAAATTCTATTTGGCCAACTTTAAGCTAGTATTTTCCTAACATATTAATAAGGACCACAATACCCCTTAGGAATTTACTATCTTTAGGAACAATATTTTTGAGTTCTTTTACAAACATATGAATCAATTCATTCTTGGAAAAAAATAATATGAGAGAAGAAATCAGATTTAAATGCATAAACACATCACCCCCATCTTCTAGGTGTTCCAAGGGTTAACATTCACACATGTATGTTGATAATCACAATATGTTGATGCATTTGTAAATGAATTATCAAATATGGTGCACATAAAACACATATGTTAGTCTACAATTTGATAATTAACTAAATGTAGTAAGAGCATTTTGGCCAAGCTTAGTCAAATATAGGCTTTGACTTAATATTTACAATCTCCCAAATAGGAGTCATAGCAATTTGTTGTTTTAATACAATAACGACTCTTTTGTACTAACAAAATAAGGGGCACTAGAGCTAAGTGTAAAATTTAAAATCCTAGCTATGAATATAAAGAAATAAAAAAGATAGAGACATGGGAGAGCTCCTCTATGAATATAGTTTGTGAAATCTTTTTAATCTTATACTTGTTTAGCTATACGTTAATTTACTAATAAATCATTTTAGGAAACTACTTATAATGTTGACAATTTTCAAGTACATATACTAGTGTGGATGATATTCCTTTGAAGATGATGTGACTTCCTCTATAACTTCAATTATATGTTGTGCATCTTGTTTACTGTGACATGTACTATGAAATTAGTCACTAGTAGGTTAAGGATTTATGACAACTTGAATCCATACAACCCTGTTACAAATGCACTGCATGAACTCCAAATCCTCATTCTATTAATGCCTCAATAAAGTCAATCTGTCTCACACCTCCTTTTCTCATAACTAAAGTATACTAAGCACTCAATTGTCGTGGCTCCTTGTTTCATTATAGTAGGTGTATGAGATGCCTTATCTAGTTCACAATTAGATGAATGAAGGATTTATCCTTATGCAAAAGACAACGGGAATATCTTTTACTTTATCAAACACCCTCTTCATGTCATGGTGGGAAGGAAAATGAGTGGTACAAGTTGGATCAAATTAGGGAGAGGTGGGTTGAATCCATGTTTCTCCCTTGTTACCAATTTATTACATGACATAGATGCTTTTATTTCATGTGTATAGTCCTTTTGGTTATGAATGTAAACCAATTCCACAAGGTCAAAGACATTCCAACAGACACATGCAAGGGACTTTAGTCATGTCAAGATTTTAACTTGCTCTATTTGCACTTCATCGCAAAGCTCATTTATGATTGAGTTATTGAACTGCTCTTTTCCCCTACAAATGTTTTTGTTGCAAAAAATTTCACAAAGTTTCTCACAAAAGAAATTTGTTATAAACTTCAATCCATGTTAATATTTTAGGAAGTTTTCATTAAGGGAGATAAGCTCTAATAATTTTTTTCCCTCTCTTATTGTGTCGCCTTTGTTAATCCTTTAATCTTATCTCAAGTTGTTTTTAAGGGGGAATGTTTGGATATTTATGCACTTGGGACTTAGTTAAGTTCAACTTGGTCTGATGTGTCTATTAGTTAAAAGTGTGTTTCTTTTGTATGAATTAGTTACATTGTAACCTGATGGTCATGATATGTTTTAGACAGAGTGATCCAATGATTTATATTCACCTTGATAATAATGATTTTTCATCCATGATTAACACTCGATTGCTCCATGGCTAATGATTAATTGTTATGGTTAATTGGAGGGTCATGACTAAATTGATTGTGAGAAATATATTACATAAGTTTTTATTTTATTTTGAATTAATAGAATTGTCTCAAGTGGCCATGTTGATCAAGTTTGTGAACTATTTCCCTTTTAGAGGGCTTTAAGCCAGGTAAAATATTAACATTAGTGGATACTAAAAGTGTTAGTTTTGTATGGAATACTTTATTTTTTCAAGTTGTTGCATAATAATGCCCTGTGAAAATGTGAAGTTGGGTTACACTTTTTGCCCTTTTATGAGAAAAAAATTATCATTTTTAAAAGTTCTTCAACTTTCAATAAGCTAAAGCAATTTTTCTGTTTAGAATTTCATTTTACAATAAAATGAAAACTTGCAAGAAATTTTATTAGCTCTCTATTGCTTATTTTTTATAATTTTTTGTTCACATTTGATTTGTCAACTTAGTAATTGTTTGACTATGTATTCTTTAAAAATCAAGGGATTCATAAAAAGTCATGTTTTTGGCACTAGTGTATTCTTTGTTAACCTGATATTTTTGAAACAAACAACGTGTTGTACCAATCTAGATAGACTCTACTTCAATATGGTTAAATTTTTGGAACCAACTAATGCACATCATAATTACTAGAATTTTTTGAATTGGACTAATTGAAAAAAACTGCAGATTTTGAAGATGTTTAACATAACGTCATGTTTCTTAACATATTAGTTAAAAACTAAAAATCTAGAAACTACATATTAAAGAAAATGGACCAAAGCAATGCATCATAATTTTTTCATATTTTTTACAGTGTACTTTGGATGATATAAAATTTTGATTTCACTGAATCATAATGACATTCAGAATTTTTTTGCACACAATTTTTTAGAAAATTAATTAAAATTAGCAAATATCTACGAAATTCCATAAAATTTATATCTACTGAAAGTAGAATCAATTATGCAAATGTTGATGTTGGTTCCAAAAGTAAATTCACCATATTTGATGGGGTTTAACCATTCCAAAGTTGGAGAAAGGTGATTAGAGCCGAGTTGTTGCAAAGTTGCAAGTTTTTGGCCACTCACAAAGTAGTTCGGTCGAATAAAAAAGAAATTCAACTCAATTTTTGTTTGCTGCTGACAGATGTCAAAATAAACAGGAAAGGTTTTTGGCCTAATTTATTTAAAAGTTCGGTTGAAAACCTATGCATATTTTTCATTGATTGCAAAATTGAAATGGTGTGACCCTCTGAAAAAATGTTTTGGCCAAATGCTATAAATAAACTCAGATGAAACATTATTTTCAGACTCACACTCCTTATTTGGGCTAAATTTTTAAAGTAAGTCTTTTGGGCTAAATTTTTAAAAGTGAGTATTTTGGGCTAAATGTTTAAAGTAAGTCTTTTGCCCTAAATTTTGAAAGTGAGTTTTCTGGGTTAAATTTTAAAAGTGAGTTTTTTGGGCTGAATTTTGAAAATAAGTCTTTTGGGTAAAATTTTGAAAGTGAGTTTTTTGGGCTGAATTTAGAAAGAGGATTTTTTTTGCTGGATTTAGAATATGAGATTTTTTTTGCGAGCTTTTGAAATTGACTTTTTTGGATTTGATTTTAAAAATCAACATTGATTGAATTATCATGGAAAATCAAAGAAATTGCAAGAGAAAATATGATCGAATAAGAGACATTGAGGCTTGTAGAGAATACTCGAGAAACCGTTATAAAAGAAAGAAGGAAGAACACTTAAATATTGAAAGGGAAAATCAATCTCAACAAGAAGTTTAAATGTAAATATTATAAATGATATTTAACATTTAATATTGTGAAATTTAATTTTTATTTGATGAACTAATTTGGAAAATATTTTTCAATGTAAACTGAGAAAGATTTTCCTCATAAAATTGATGATGAGATTGAAAATGTTGAAAGACAAAGTGAAAATTTTAATGAACCAATGATTGATTATGTTGTTTAAGATGTTGAAAGAGATCAATATAAGAAGTTGAATCACCATTAGGTATGTATATATATGTCATGTGTATTATTGAAATTATACATATTTATTAGTTCCAATTTCATTCAAACTCCATTTTTTAATTTAATTATTTAATGTATATTTATACCCATTTACATTAAATTGACATATATACTAATGAAAGAAATATTAATGATGATATGTCAAAAAATGTTGACACTGACACGTATGAAGATAAAAAATTGACCATGTTATACGATATTGTGTTTAGCTCATTATTGATAAGTTCTTCAAATATGAAAATGTGATAGTTTAAGCTCAAATTTTGAGATGTCTCCTAACATCAAAGAAATTAAAAGAAGCTACAACACTATTGGGTATTCAAAAATCAACGTAAAACAAAAAGGTGAAGGAAAATGTGATTCAAAATATAAATAGTGCTCTAAAATCAATTGGAATATCTAGAAATAACGGTGATCTAGATGCATGTAGAGAAATACAAATGAAAGTGGTTTCATCAAGTATTAAAGAAAATCGTTTGGTAAAATCTATGGCAGAAGCATTAGGGACCTCACGAAAAATATTGCAAAAGCATAGGAAATTTTGATTGCAAATAGATGAAAATGATGAGTTGGGCTGTTAGATAGATATTTGTAGAAAACCATACAAAGATAGACTTGGAGAAGATGTTAAAAAAATAATATATGAATATTGGATGAAAACTTCACGTGTTTCACCAAAAGTAAGGGACGTGATGCAGAGAAAAATAACACGAAATCAATATGAAGAACACACAAAACATATATTGGACACCACTTAGATAGAGTTGTTCAATAATTTCATAGAAGAGAATCATGGAATTAATGTATCAATCAGTGCTTTTGTGCAACTAAAACCATGGTATGTTAAACCTATCACTGTACACAACACTTGGTGTTGTCATTATCACGTGGAATTTCAATTATATTATGACACCTTTTTAATTTTGGAAAAATTCACCTCGTATGTCCACTATCCATGATTTCATATTGGAAATTCTACGTGGAAGGAAAATCATGAATTATTTTATCAAAATAAATGTGTTGGTTGTAAAAAATGTGTTCATTGTGGAAATTTCACTGTTGCATGACAAATACCCTATTGATATGAATGATCAATCAATTTCCAACATAAAAGTGAAATGGAAGAGATATGAATATATCCATACATCGATTGGTTCAAATAGTAGTACAAGTGCTAGAAGGATTGATTTACAAGAATAATAAATTTATGTGCTAGAGTGTTTGAAGAAGTTTGAGACATAAATTTATAAATACACCAAGCATTATCATAAAGCTTGATGGCAGGACCTGCAATTCAAAAAATCTCGTGAAATATTTCCACCAGGGACCATTTTGTCAATAGTTGATTTTGCAAACAATTACACATTCGTTGCACAAAATGAAATATAGAGTGAATATTATCATTCTGACTCTAACCAAGTCTTTATTCTTGTCCATGTTCTATATAGACATGTTGAACAAAATGTTCATCATATAAAAAGCACCAGTGAGAATCAACATGTTATTAAAGAATATCACATTTATGTTAGCAGTGATCTTACACATGATATGTATTTTGCATAACATTGCTTTGATAAGATTTATGGCTTATTGAAAGGTCACAAAATAAAATTCAATGATGGCATTAGATATGGTCAGGTGGATGCGTAGGTCAATTACAATGTTCACGATCATTATTTTGGTTTTGTTGTCTTCATATTAAAACCAACATTAAAAATTGTTGGAATTTCTTTGAGAATGGTCATGGAAAATGAGAACATGATGGTGCAGGGGCATGTATAAAATGAGCACTTCAAAGATATCAAATGGACCACTCTGTGAAACGACTTGTCTCAGCTGAACAAGTTATTCAGTGGTGCATTGTTGCACTAAGCCATGACACTAACTCATCAAGGGAGGTACACAGGTATGTACATATATACATTAACTTGTATATATTTTTAATGTATGATGATTTTTATTAATTTTCTAATTTTGAGAATTTATAAACTATATAGTTTAAATAATATCATCATGGTTATCTTTGATACATAAACTGTATTTTAAATAACATATTTAAATTCTCATTTGAATTTACTGTAGGTTTTCTTGGCATATTGGAGTCCAAGATATAGATAGACCGATTACATATGAAGCTCAAACAATAAAAGGGACTAAAAAATTGCATTCAATTAAAACAAAGGAGTACTGAAATGTATTTGCATTTGATAAGATAAAATAATCATGTTTTTGTCTTGTTTGCATAGAGGACACACAATTCAATGATGTTTTTGAAACCCATATATATGTAAAAGATTGGCAACATACAAAACTAAATACAAAGGGGAAAATGTTGGTTGCATGCTTCGAAAAGATGGAATTAGAGGAGACTATAGTGTCATCTAAAGGTGATTGAGTTTCTGATCTTGTTAGAGAAAGTAACATTTCAGTTGATCTGAAAGAATATATATGTGTGTGTGCGTGTGTGTGTGTTTTATGTTTCTAAAATCATTGTGTATAAGTATCTAGATAATAGTTATAATATATATCTAAATAGATAATAAAATCAAGTCCATGTTGATAACTAATTTCTTGTTAATTATGATCTGAATTCACACTTGTTTTATTGTGTAGGATATTTTTTTGTTGTAGTTACACCTATTAACAACATAGAAAATGGCAAGTATTATATAATGCGGTGCACTGAACGAAAGATGAAGTTATTGGAAGATTATAATGATAACGGTTTTATATATGAAAGAGGGTCTATTATACTGAAAGGTTATTTTTTCCAAGAAACTCATCAAACTAGGAGTAATGTTTACTTTTAAGAATAATAACATAATGCCATAAGTTGTTAATATAGTCACTTGGTGTGTGCAACTGTTACACAACATTTGTCATTATCCCTGTACTCCCCATTCCATGATCCTGGAGGATCTATACAGTGAACCCTACATGCTTTCCCATCAGGGAGAAACTCCCATTGTGTCCCTCTTCATGAACAAAACAATTCTCTTTTGCATCATTTCCCAAAACTTTTCTGTTTATCCCAATTTACAAGATCAACGCTAATGACCTGTGTCCTCCTCGCACCGATATGCAGGGTTTACAACTGTCCCTAGCACTAATTGGATCAATTGGGCCCTTTCTCAGTTGCATCTATCCTCTTTTGGAAAAAAATTTAGATATGGAGCCAAAGTTTCCAGCTCTAGAAGCTTCGTAATGGAAGTCTAGTAAATGGTTAGGCTAGGTGGAGTCGAGGAGGTCAATTTGGGCTCCTTTCCCCTATTAGGATCGAACTACCTCAAGAGATAAGAACTTATCCCATGAAAAGAGGAACCATATCCCATCCATTCAAGCTATATAAACCTCTAGTTTTCCTAAGCACAATCTAGTGTGTGTGTGTGTGCTAGTGCTAATTAAGTTTTGTTTGGAGTAATCAGCAAGCTACCCATAGTTTGTAGCTTTCTAGTTTGTGTTTCAGGGAGAATTGTGAGTTTGGTTTAGTGTGAAAATGAAAGGGAAGAGCCTTGAGACTACCATTGTTGAGGCTATCCATGAGATGCTAACAAAAGTGTGGGAACCCAGATATGTCGGAGGAGAACAGTAACATCAAGACATTAGTTGTAATCTCTTCTTGAACTAATATAGATGCAACTATCAATTGATTTCCTACATGAAATGTCATCTCACATATTCATGGCTTGATATTTCTTAACATGTTAAGTAGGTTGAATACAATACTGTATGCTATTATGTTTGTTGTTTGTTGTTGTTTGCTTGTTTCAGGTGTGCGAAGGAAGGAAACGAAAGATAGTTGGAGCGAGGAAGCAAGATCATCACCAAGTGGAATAGTGTTCTAAGGGGTAGGCCCCCTTAATTGATTCTAGCCTAAGGAAATCTTCCATAAATTGTTTGTTTGTGACTAGACCTGCTCTCTCGAGCTAGAGGAATTGTTTGTGTCTGCACTTAGAATTTACCTACATCACATATTAGTGACTCCACTGGGGACCCAATCCTTCCATTTTCTTTTTTGTAATTTCATGGTTTTGTGTGAACTTTTCTCATATCACCATTTCCCTTCAGTTCTATGTGCTTTTCCTTGTTTATTACTATAAGTCTAAAATTTACAGTAGCAAGTTTGGTCTCAGCCTTTGAAAAAAAATTTACTTTTCCCTTCATCCTTGTTGAACGCACTTATTTCATTGATAGTCACGTCGATTAGTGCAATATACTTAGAAGCAGTTGTGTCAAACCCAGTTTGGCGCTTGTTGTCAGTTAGGTAATCACGCCAATGCCTGTAGGTGAAGATTAGGGTTTACCCTAGATCTCAACCAGTGTGTCTTTCTCTCTTGATTTCTGCCTTGTAGCTCATTTAGACTGTGTTTTCCCTGAATAGAAAGCTTCATTTAGCCTGGTTTGTGTGCTTGCTTAGTTTAGCCCACCCTCTGATGTGTTAAATCTGGACCTATGTGAAGTTAATTTTTATTTTTTCTTTGAATACCTCGATCAGCGCTAGTTGTTAGTTAGGTAGTCGCACCGATCAGGCCATCAATGCTACTTGTAGTCTAGTCAGTCGTGCCGGTCATGCCAATCGGTGTTAGTTGTCAGTTAGGAATTCACTCCAGTCACTAAGTTAAGAAGAAATCTGAATTTATCCCATTCCCGTGCCAATGTATCTTGACCTTCAGACTCCCATCTCCATTGATTCATTTTCAATTGAATGAGTGAAAGAGTTTGGTTTGTTCTCTTATTTTGAGTGTCTCTTTTCTCTTTCCAAGCATAGATTACATTGCTTGGTTTCTCGATTGAAGATTTTATGTGTTTGGTTGGTTCGATTCAGAGAAGAAGTTTTTTTAGTTTCATTTATCATGCTTTGGATTTGATTTATGCTTGTTTGTTCGGAATTGTGAAAAAAATCATTAAAGTGCTTTATGTGAAAGATTCATTTTGCATTT
This sequence comes from Pinus taeda, assembly GCA_000404065.3. Taxonomy (NCBI): domain Eukaryota; kingdom Viridiplantae; phylum Streptophyta; class Pinopsida; order Pinales; family Pinaceae; genus Pinus; species Pinus taeda. The sequence continues at coordinate 118,625 of APFE030546359.1, forward strand.
TATGAAAAGAAGAACATCATTCTAGTTTACTTAAGTGAAAATATTGCATTAGTAGCATCATTGAGAAGCTAGAATTGTATCATCATAAACATAGGAAATGAAATGAAACTTCTTTTATTGTTAAGGGAAGATTAAGTGAATTTAGGACATATCTTAGTGAAAGATTTCATTCTTTGATTGTTGCATTGATTGTGTGCTCTCTATCCCTTAATTAGTGTTGATTTTCATCGAAGACAAATATATCTTTTCCCATATAGTTACATGTAGAGTTTTTTCATATGAAAGCAGTAGTGTTTCCGAGAAAACTAGTGTCTATTTGATCTACTAGTCCCACTAAGATGGGTAGCTATCTTAGAAACAAACAATTCAAAGTAACTTGTGTTTTCCTTTATGGATGATAGATAAGAGAGAAGAAGAGAGCACCAACCTAAATCATTTGCTTGGCTCCTTGCTTGTTTCCTCTCTCCTTTGATAGAGCTTGCCACTCCTTTCTCACTTGTCCCGCTTCAAAGAACACCTGTGGAGGAAAAGCAACAAAACACCATCAAATCATAGAGATCTATGATACCATAAACAATGCTGAATTAGAAGTACATTAACCATACAATTGCATACACAAATACAAGATTCATAAGTACAAAAGTATATAGAGGAAAACTCAAATAACTTTATTGATAGTAGAAGTAGAAGAGAGGATTACAACCCAGCTGTCTGATCCAGCATCATCCTCCTAGCATGAAAGCCCTCTTCACCTCATGAATAGCAAGATCACCAAAAGTACAATGTTCAAAGAGAAACCAACATCACTTCCTTACAAATTACAAAATTCTGCCCTAGATCTCTGGATGAGGGACCATATATATATATATATATATATATATATATATATATATATAGATATATAATTATATATATATATATATATATAATATATATATATATATATATATATATATATATATAATATATAATAATATGATAGATAATTTTTGCAGGGGGGTGAGTTAGCTTCTGGATTTTTTATTAATGTCATTTCACTGATAGTTCTTGGTTACACTTGGATATTTCATGATCTCTTACTCATCCATGGGTGAATTCAGAGAGGTAAGTGTCATAGGAGAAGTTTCTAGAAGATTCTCCCAGTTTCCACTTAGCAAACTGTCTCTACCAGTTGTCTACTCTCACCCATTGCACCCTAGAGAAGGCCTTTTCAGTATGCATCGCATCCCCCATGTGTAATAGGTGAGATGCATCACACCTTGACCAAGGAGCAGTCTGTATGGTCCAGTTTTGACCAGTTCTGAGTAGTGTTTTAGGTGGAACTTCTAGGAAATGATGTAATCAGTTGACCATGATCCTTTAGGGTATGAAACAACACTTTTAGGGGTTTAAGAGCCCTTGGTTTATTGACATATGTGATTGGGGTTGCGGTGCCCAAATATTTCTATAATAGTTGCCCCCTAAAGCATGAGGTCATAAATCTTCTGATGTTGGGTGAAATGATTTATCATGATGAACCGAGATTTTTCGAACTGGAAGGTGACCTGTAATAAGATACAATACAATACATTATCTTCATATTATTTTCATGATCTAGCTGAGGCGGGCATTCCCATGCTCAGCTTTATAAATTCATTTTCATGTACATAGGATAGACAATCATTTGTTGTTGCAGACTGGTGATTCTTGTAGAGCCATCATCCTTCGCTTGGATGATCATCTGTGTAGCTATGGAGTACATTTGATGTCTTTATTTTCCTGAATATATCATAGCCCAGATGGATGAAACTAGATCCGAGGTCTTCAAACTCATTCAATCTTCGCCCAATGTACAAGTCGACCCATGTGAAAAGATGTTCTAATGTCGAACATGGAAAGACATCACCTGATTACTAGCTAATGATGTAAGCTGTTAACAGGTGTGAGAGGAATCACCGATAATGATAATGACCCTCAAGGTACTACAGTACAATTCATGTGGTGTGAATATATGAGTCGATGTTGAACACCACACAAAATCTTTCGGTCAAAGGCCATTGATGTGAACCTGTCACCGAAAGTGAGAAACTTGCCATTGAGGCATGCAAGCTTCACAGTACTAAAAGGGTTGTTCCTAAGTCAACTTCTTGGATAATGAGCTAATGTTGACAAGAAGTGACCCGTCGTAGGAGGGCCTTAATGAATACCACATGTACGACATGAAACGAAGCAAATAATTTTGTGGAGGTGAAAACATTATGATGATACAAGGTTCAGCAATGGCGGCAATGAAAAATGGAGAGTGAAGGTATTGCAGTGGATGAGGTGTTAACTGGGTTGGTGAATTCTCTGAGTGACTTCTCTTAAACATATCAATGACACTGAAATGGATTGGTAGCATTAACCCCAAAATGGATGGTATGGAGGACCAATGGTGATGTGACCGGTGAATGGAATAACCCAACCCGACTCAATCATGGTGATGGAGTGAAAGTGTCATGTTCAAGAGCGACCTACTACCAATGAAGTTCTTCAAGTTTTCTTCCCTTTTTCCCCAGGCATTGCTGACCAGTACCTCTTTATTTTTGTCAAGCTTAAGGAGGATAACATATGCTTGTTCTATAATTTTCCCTTTGGGGAAACCTGTCGCTATGTTTTAGTGAGCCTAGCGATAGTGAAACTCGCTCTTGTCCAGATGGACAAGTTTGTTGCTATTGTTTTAATGAGTTTAACGACAAGGATAACTTGGTCCTTTTCATGTTTAGAGAGTTCGAAAAGGGACGAAAGGGAAACTCCAACAGTCCTTTTTCATGGTATAATCCCTTAAGTCCGAAAAAGTATAAAACAATACAAAAGGGATGACTTTTCGATAGTTTTAACAAGCCGAAAAAGACAAGCACTAGATCTTTTTGTGTAATGATCCCTCGAGTCCAAAAATATTAAAATGTAGAGGAGGGATGGCACTTCCCTTTACTTTAACGAGATGGAAAGGCCAAAAGCTCGGCAATATTTTCATATTTTACGAGTCTAAAAAGAGCTTAAAAATGACTCGTTTTTTAGAAATGAGTGATGTTTTTGGGTAGCAACTGGTTCTAGGTAAGTTTGGAATTCTCAAACACAGTAGTGTAAAAAGGGTGGCTAATAGAATCACTCGTCAGCCGTTCCTCAAAAGGGTAAACAATCAAGTGGAGGCGCATGATCGGCTAAAAGAGTGGAGGTGACGGTAAGAACACGACCAAGGTTCAAAAGGTTGATAGCAATGCAATCACAAAGGTTATTTATTGAAAGATGGGTTTATTTTTTGATGAGCTTGAACCTTGTGCCAACATGTGCTCAATGGCGGGTTTATTTTTTAATGAGCTTGAACCTTGTGCCAACATGTGCTCAGTGCCAGGTTTATTTTTAATGAGCTTGAACTTTGCAGAAACATTGCTCGTCTTCGGTTTCATGTTTACACAAGCTTAAAACGAAAAACTATGCGTGTTATAAGTTCGCATGCCCCCAGCATAATGACGCAAATCGAGATGCATGCCCCCCAAGCTTCATTACATTTAAAGAGGTGGTTGGAATGAAGGTTTACCTTTGAGTTATTTGAAAGAATCGACTTGGATTTTACGAGATCGTAATCAAAGATTCGATTTGGAAAGGGAGTTGTTTCATTTTTTAATGAGGTTGACACAGTAAAAGGACTATCCTCATAATCCTTGTTTCATTTTGTAACGAGGTCAACACAAGATAATAAGTGTCCTCGGTGACCCATATTATCAAAATGGTTAGAGTTCCTTTTAATCTTTGATGATGTAGAAGATATTGTATGACAGGTTTCCACTGTGGCCACTTCTACCAGATTACTTGGAGGCGGGAGGGAAAAAGTACCCATTAAGGAAGGGTCTTTTAGGAGACCTACTCTAACGTTTTGAATCAATGGAATGCTTCCAGAAGCTTGTGAACTGTTGGGGAAAAAGGTTAGTTGGTCAACAATTGTAATTCCACCTTGGAAGGGAAATGCAATCTTTCTAAAATATGTTGACACAACAACAGCCATAGCATAAATCCAAGGCTTGCCCAATAGGATATTATAGTCAAGGTTTCCATCAATGACCTCAACTTCAATTTCTACTGTCTTTCCCCCCCAGTTCAACTTGCAAGTTACTTAAAATCCCATACGACGTGTATGTTCTTCCATCGAACGCTTTTAATGTCGTTGATCATCATGACAAAGGTGGTGAGCCTAAATTTTTCTAGCAACTCATTGACATAATACAGGTAGATGGCCCCTCATCAATAATTATTCGATGAACAGTTTTGTTGAGGGTTTTTACCTGTATAAGGAAAGCAAGTTGGGTCGGTAACTGAGGTTTGTACCCTTTATGGTTGAAGGCCACAATATTGGAATCCGTTGGGTCAATCCCACCTATTGCTGATAACAGAGCCTACTTTTGGGAGGGGCAATTCTCCAGTACTTCCAGTGTCAACATAGTGGATGGCAATTGAGCCAAATCTTCCACTATATTATAATTTTGCGCTGCTCGGACACGAGGATTAAATGTCAATTTATGTACTACTCCCTTAGGCGGCTTGATATTTAATTCAAGAATGATGGGTGGAACAACTTCTGGTGAAGTTGTTGTCGAACTACTGGGTTGATCTGTAGCCTTGTTGTTCGATGACTATGGATTCCCATAATATTTATTCCTTGTTGATATCAAAGAATCATTTTGCTATTTCAAGATGGATAACATAAGCACTTGGGATTTGGAAGCATGATCGATAACAACTAGGTTGGTTTCTGGGTTTGGAAATGGATCAGTCAAAATTGCTAAGGTAGTTGAAGTCTTTAAAAGTTTTGTAACCTCAGCTCGATGTGGACAATCCCTCGTGAAATGCTTGTCGTTACATATTAAACATGGATAGCAAGGTTTCTATTTCCCAGTAGGGTTTCCAGAAGGTTTCTCAAGAGTCAAAACTTCATGTTTCTTCTTTTTGTTTTTCCCTTTCTTCTTGCTCTCTGGTTGCTTTGGTTCTTTTCCCTTGTTGGATGACACGACATTAACCTCCGAGGCAGGAAGTTTGTCATTTTCTTTTTTACTAGAAACTGTAAGGGCCTTACCAGATGGTGCCTTTGCGGTTTGCATACTTGAGGTGCCAATCACGCCGTCACTAGCATGAGATTCCTTGTTTGATTTAGGAGGAGGAATAGAAAATTTTGGTCTAGGAGCATCAGGAATTTTGTCATAGAGCATGCTAGATTGAGTATAGATAAAGTCTAGATAGTGTGCATGATCAATGACTTGCTCTTCAGTAACAACTCCTCCCTTGGCCATATCTTCTGTAATAGAAGGTAATAATGACTTAATAAACCATTCAGCTAGAAGTTGATCAGGAACATATGTTTTTACCATTCGACGACGTCATCGCCACTCATGAATATGATTAGATATGTGAGTGGCTATTGTCTGTTTAAAATTGGTAAGGAGCTCCATTCCTATTTCGTACCTTATGGGTAACTGAAAATGGGTTAAAAGGGTAGTGGCAAGGGTGTTGAAATGATTGAATGAAGCTCTAGGCAATTCAATGTACCATTTCGTTGCGGACCAGTTAGCATTTGCTGAAAAAGGTAAAGCCTAATCCAATCATCATTGAGGGTGTTGGATGAACACCACAAATGAAAGGTCATTACATGATTCGATGGATCTTCACCCAGATTTCCATTGAATTTAGGAATATCTGAGGGACGTTTATGAGGAATCATTGACCACCAAGGGGCATAAGCAATTGGATCATTTATTAGCCGGTTCAGATCTGGTAATTCTAAAATTACTACGAAAGGCAACTGTTGATTCATGTTTGGTGAAGCATACCCAGGATAAGATGGGATCGCTTGAGTAGTGGGTCTTTGCATACCAACATAATGTATCTGATGCTAATAACTTTGATAAAGTTGATGGGCATAACCATTATAATATGATTGTTGGTAACTGTTTTGAACATATGGTTGCCCATTACTTGCAAAGCTTTGTTGCTCAGGTCCTCGATAAGCTTGCTGGAATTGTGGTTGTTGATATTGTACTAGCCATGGTTGTTGCACCATTTGATATTGCCCAATACTGGATGTTTGACCAAGATGAGGGGTAATAGTACCCGTTTGAGCCTGAGTCGCTTCAGTTAAGGACCCACTAATTTGTGGTTGTGATTGAGTCATAGAGACAAGAGGTCATTGCATTACGACCTAAGAGACTTGAGGTTGACATACAACAAGAAGTGCTTGTACTTGCAACACCATCACAATAGCAGGTGTAGTTGGAATGTTCGACATAGGTTGATTTGGTTGCAATGAATATACAACTCTTGGTTGCTGAGGCAATATTGGTACCCAACCATTGGATGTAATTCCATTTTGACCTGAATTTTGTTGTGAACTCTCATATGGTTGTTCTCCTGAAGGGAACAATGAAAAGGCATAATGCCCCCCATATGGCGGCAATCCAGCGTTCAAAGGATAATTGGTCTTTGGAGGCTGGACTGCCCAAATTGAGACTGATGTGAAGGATCAATTTTCTAAGTCTCAACATAAGAAATTCCATATAATATTCCAGATGAACAAATAGGAACAGACCATGCTATCGAAATAGTCCCTGGGTGGACGCCATCTAGCGGTTGAGTACTAGTTGTGATAGATGGTATACTAGCGAACATTATCAAAGTAGTAGCAGGAGGATCTGCTGCTACTATATTAGATGACACAGTCCTAGATATTGATCGTTGTTCAGACATATTTAATCTATCCAAAAGATTTCCTAGCAATTCAACAGGAACTTGCGATTAAGGGTGATTAAAAGAACTAACTTCTATAGCAGAAGGATATAGGTGGATCCTAGTTCCAAAATGTAATGGGGTACTGGATGGAAGATCCTCTACAATCTCTTCTATAGCAATCAGTCCAGGTGGAAGAGGTAGACCGTCAGGTCCGTAAAATATTTCTAGTGCTAAAAAAGGTATAGTTTTTGCAGTGACAGATACTGGAGGGGTGACACCTTCTGAATTAGCCCTAGTGGAAGTTGGTTTAGGGATAGAAATGCTTACCGTTACACTAGGATTAGTTCTAATGTTCTCTTGTAACTGCAAAACTTCTTCTGTAAAGGTAGGGGTACTGGAAATAATTGGAGTAACTGGAGTCTCTGATGATGTTGAAACACAAGTTTCAAATAAACCAGGAGATTTCAACCCAGTTAAACGAGATTGTTTGGCCCGAAATGGCTTCGTTTCTAGAGTCAAAGATAGTTGACTCATTAGCCTTCGCAAACGATGGGGTTTTGATTGACTTTCTTCCATGATTGCGGATTACTTGATTAACTCAAAATTAAAAGGGGAAAAAATTATTCTGAATTAAATGAATTTTATGACTCTTTGACACAACTTGCTTTTTCAATTTTTAAGAGTCAATAAAAATCTAAAGGTGATTCTAGTCGCCTTTGATTTTTAAAGAGCCTGAAGTGACAAGTGCTCAGATGGACCTTTTCTTTCAGGGAGTCGAAAAGGAACGAAAGTGACTTATCTGGAAATCTAGACAAAGGGATTACCAAACCAATCGCAAAACTGCAATATACACCTTGGTGGTAAATTAAAGAAAAATTACCAAGGACTTTACGTACGGCAGTAAATCTTCCCAAATGCTATGTTCAGTGCATTGCGATCGATAGGGAGACAGACACGGCTTCCTAAGGATAAAGGATATCAACCTGTTGTGGTCTCCCAATATATATTTGACGGTACGAGGAGCACAAGTTCGTACTAGCACTTGTCGTATCAAAGAGGAGGAATCACCCTGTTATCACTCAGGTTGTCCCTAAGCTCCTGTAGGGATACAGCCGAGGTAACCACAAACCAATCTTGGACTGCAGGTTCTAGCCCACCTGCAATCAGAGAGGGCTCTCTCTTTATGATTTAATTTTGTTGATGATGATTTTAGGCTAGTTGTCAAGTTCAGGGGTTTTGATTTTTTGTTTGGATGGAAGATGTATGCCAAGTAGAAAATTCCAAGCAGAGAGGCAAGGTAAGGTGTGATAAGTTTCAAACCATTGGGCATGGAGTCATGGACTAAGGCTTGTTGTTGCATTTTCTTGGTCACAAGAGGTTTGTGGAGTTGGATAGCCACACATGAGATAATTATCAATTTGCTGAAAGGATGGAATGATGGTTAGGGATGAAAGGCAATTAAGAATCTTTCATCAAAACTGACAGGGAGGGGAAGTGAATGAATGGTTATCTAGGAGCAGTTAAGAATTCCTAAACTATCATTCATATGTGAAAGAAACAGTGTAAACAAGATCATTTAAGTATGCATGTTCATAACTATTCCTAATGAAAACATGAAAAATTACAGAAATTGAGCCTAAGGTGCAGCTAAGAAAATCCTAGACTATTCTTCTTTTCTGCAATTTAGAGGGCGGATTTATGATAAAACAAACATGAAAGAAAACTAACAGAGTTAAGAAACACTTATTGAACCATGTAGAAGCACAGGAATTCCACAATCACTCCTCGACCAATTAAACACAGTAGACAGTTTCAGAATCCATGCTTTCAGCAGTCTTTGATTATAGAAAGCATCACAGTTACAGTGCGAGTCTCTGCTTGAGAGAAAGATCGGAATAACAAAGATCAAGCTACAGATCAACCAACCAACCCCTACTTCATCTTTCAGGGTAGTATATAAGCAACATATCTGAAGTCATTTATTACAATTGACCTAAAACAGGTCTGCAGGAAAAAGCTTTTTCTAAAAACCTAATTGTTGCTGGAATTAAATGCAAGTAAGTCCTTTGGGTTGCGCCAGAGGAAGCTGAATCAAGTTGAGTTAATGAGGTGTCCTGTGTGACTTGGTGCATTGGTTCTGTCATAACTGTTCATTGAGTTCTGGTCCACTGATCTTCTGTGAGTTTAATGTGCAGTCATTTGTGCTGGTGAGCCTTCAATGCGTCTTCAATTGCTTCTTGACTTTCAGAGCTTTCGTTTTAATGTTGGATTTTCCTCGAGCCCTGAGAAAATCTTCTCTGATACACTTTGTCGCTACATTGATGGTCTTCGTCGCTTCCTGATACTCTTTGACATGCTTTCTGTCTGCATATTTGATCTGATACTCTTTAATCTTTGTTCTTGGTCTCTCTCTGTCTTCAAATTTGTTTATTTTGGCAAAATCGGGCAATTTCGGGCTTTTTCGGTGCAAAAAGGGCTAAGGAATCAAAATATTCCCTAAAGATTCCCCAATATGGCTCATTTCCCATAGCGATGCACGATTAGCGCTTCGCGCTAATCGCGCATCGAAAACTGCCTCCGTTTCTCATTCCGGAGCTCCAAAGCTCGACTTTCGCGCTTGCGCAAATTTCCGTTTTTTGGCTGTTGACGTCAGCTGTACGGTGGATAACATCAGCATGCCGATGTCAGTAGTGGGGTCCTCTGGTATGGATATGACATCAGCATGCTGACATCATCAAGGTGATGTGGCAGTACGGCGGGGTGATGTGGCAGGGTGAGGTGGCACTCCTGTTACATGAGGGGAGGGCGGTTTTGGCCTGTGCATCGGACCACCTTTGGTACGGAGGTGGTTTCTGTCAGGGGCAGCCCGATGCAATGGGAGTCTGCCACCTGTCCCAGTGTACGACAGTAAAACCGTCGGACATCGGGTGGTAACCTACCACCACAATAGGGCGCCTGATACAAACAAGGGCCGTCGGATCTGAGGGGGGTGATCCGACGGTGGACGGGAAAGGGAGATGCGTGGAGTTTAATAAAAGAGCACACACGTTAAAGGTTAATTTTCCATGGCGCAGGTGGGTTTATAACTTTAGGTCAAGGGTTTAATGGGTTTTGGCGCGTTGGAAATTTATTAACCAAACATTAATAATTTCCAAAAAGAAATGCGTGGGAGGGTTTTTTGCATTTGGAAGGGGTTTTCTTAGTGTTTTGGAAGGGGTCCAAATACCTGGGAATGGAAATTTATGCAGAAGGAGGGTTCTTATTAAAATTCCAGGTGACTTAGTAATTCCTAGAGAAGTACTTATGGTTATATTTCAACCAGGGGGAGGGGATATTTACATAAGGGGATTATTTACATAGTTTTAGTAGGGGGATGGGGAAAATATAGGGAGTTAAATAATA
>APFE030546359.1:151643-162076 GCA_000404065.3 Pinus taeda
CCCATCAAGAGAGGAGCTACCCCATCCAAAAGAGGAAGTATCCCATTGATGTTGGAACTGAATAACTTCCTCTAGAATACTATAAATACAGGCCTTGGGCCAAAGAAGGGGAGGTTGAAAGCTGAACATTCTAAAGGGTAAATGCTGCTGGAATTAGGACTTCCATTGTTGACTTGTGAGGAGAGATCACTATCCTTCCTTGTTGCCATATTGGGAGAGGGTGAGCTTGTCAAAGTAGAGGAAATCTCTTGTTGGACCCTGGGAGGAGCTTGCACAACACCAAGGCTCAGGTTGTAATGGTTCCTTTTTTGTTTCCTTAATACAATAAGTCCATTCTTCTCAATGATTTGTTGTTAATGAATTATTTCATGTACTCCTTCTTGGTCTATATGTTAAATATGTTTTGTTTTATGAGATATTCAGGTGTTATGTAATCGTTTGATTGTTAGTGTATGCAAGTTTTGAAGTGAAGGAGGAGCTCATCTGGATCGACGAAGCTGGACTACTACAACAGCGTTGGACTTCAGGTAAGATCGAAAACACACTTGGTTTCTCATATGATAATGCATGTTTAGAGAAGGATTGCTCTTAATTGTCTTGTTTGTCACTAGAGAATCTTAGGCTCCTAGGGAGGCTAGTTTCATCAGCAAAAATAACTCTTTCCGCATGACAGACTCTTTCAACAAAGAGCAAAGAGCACACACTAAATGCACTTTTCCTAAATCACTTTCCGCATGCAGTCTAAATGCAAATGCACATGCATGTATTTTTTTTTCCGCTTCCTTAATGTGTGAATGCCAAAAAGGAAAACTAAGTACAGATCTGAACTATTCCTCAAAGCGACACTTTTAACAATTTCTTTTCAAAACGAAAGGAAGACTAAGATGACACTTTCAATTTCGAATGGAAATTGCTTTCAACACTTCAAATATTGACAATTAAAATCAAATACAATGGCAAAAGTACAATCAACTATCTAAAAGAAGAAGACTTTACGACATTCTTTTTCTTGACTCAAAACGACAATTACAACACTTTCGAATCAAAAGATGACAGTTCGATTAAGCTACTTTTTGCAAAGAAGGATTGTAAATGATGAAAAATACATTAAAAAAAAAAACATTCACAATTCTTGATCAATGGAGGCTGAATCATGTAAAGGAAGAAGGCTCCAACAATGATATACTGATCATAAGCAGCAAAACTACTGAATAGTGCTGAAAACAATGAAGAAAAAACCAAATTCCAGAGGGAAACAGTCTCATTCAATCATCGCACCTGTTCTTAAGGGAAAGAGGGATGCATCTCACCTACAGCACATGAGAGGTGTGATGCATCTAGACTGCCAATGAGAGATAGTGCGATGGTCTAGAGAACGAAACTGAGCTTGGTTTTTGCTCAAAATTTGCAGCTAAGTTCAGTGATTTAGGTTGAGCTATGATGGACAATAAACACAAAGTATAGGGGTATGATCTTATGAGGTTATTGAGCTACCACCAGGGCACTTAGGATGTTTACAAGTTCGATGTTCAGTTCATAAACCAACCTGGAGATTGACTGGAGCAACGTTGATCTACTTTGCAGTTGCATAGAAAAAGCAGTTCGAAGGCTAGCTGGCTTAACTTCAGGCTCCGTCTATAGTTTATAAAGAAAACAACAGTAACAAACAAACAAAATATTCACTCCCCAGAGGAGTCACCATTTTGTTTCCGGGAAAACTAGTGTCTATTTGATCTGCTAGTCCCACTAGGACAAGTAGCTATCTTAGAAACAAAAAATTCAAAGCAACTTGTGTTTTCCTTTATGGATGATAGATAAGAGAGAAGCAGAGAGCACCAACCTTAATCCTTTGCTTGGCTCCTTGCTTGTTTCCTCTCTCCTTTGATAGTGCTTGCCACTCCTTTCTCACTTGTCCCGCTTCAAAGAACACCTATGGAGGCAAAGCAACAAAACAACATCAAAGCATAGAGATCTATGATACCATAAACAATGCAGAATTAGAAGTACATTAACCATACAATTGCATACACAAATACAATATTCATAAGTACACAAGTATATGGAGGAAAACTCAAATAACTTTATTGATAGTAGAAGTAGAAGAGGATTACAACTTAGCTGTCTGATCCAACATCATCCTCCCAGCATGAAATCCCTCTTCACCTCATGAAAAGCAAGATCACCCAACAATACAATGTCTCAAAGAGAAACCAACAGCACTTCCTTACAAATTACAAAATTCCAGCCTCTAGATCTCTGTGATGAGGGATCCATATATAGATATTTGCAAGGGGTGAGTTAGCTTCTGGGTTTTTGATTAGTGTCATTTCACTGATAGTTCTTGGTTCCACTTGGAGATCTCATGATATCTTACTCATCCCTGGGCAAATTCAGAGAGGCAAGTGTCATAGGAGAAGTTTCTAGAATATTATCTCATTTTCCACTTAGCAAACTGTCTCTGCCATTTTTCTACTCTCGCCCATCGCACCCTACAGAAGGCCTTTTCAGTATGCATTGCACCTCCCGTGTGTAATAGGTGAGATGCATCGTACCTTGACCAAGGAGCAGTCTGTATGGTCTAGTTTTGACTAGTTCTGAGTAGTTTTTCAGGTGGAACTTCTGGGAAATGATGTAATCAGTTGACCATGATCCTTTAGGGTATGAAATAACACTTTTAGGGGTTTAAGATCCCTTGTTTTATCGACATATGTGATTGGGGTTACAGTGCCCAATTATGTCTATAACAGGTAGGGCCTTGTAATTGAAACCTAATTCAAGATCAAGCATTAAAATTTATTGAATTAAACTAAGGAAGCATTGAAACTTAATGCTCACATTTAGTGGTCTAGGCTAGAGACATGTTCTGGTGTCTTTAAACCTAGCAGTTGTCATTAGCTTTGGCACTAGACAGTGTTAGTACGGACTTGTGCTCCCTGTACTGTCATGTATATAAAGGGAGACCCCACTAGGTCTACAATTCCTTATCCATAGGAAGACGAGTCTGTCACCTTGTAAATGTGATACATCGAACATAGCATTCGGGGAGATAGCCTACCCGTACTTCTCGGTTGACCAGGAGGTATTCTACAGTTCATGGTTACCTGGTTATCCTTTTTCCTAGATTATCCAGAGCAGTCATTTTGGTCTTTTCGACTCATTAAATTTAAAAGACCATCGAGCACTTGTCCTTTCGAGCTCGTTAACTTCGAAAGTGACTAGAGTCACCTTTTTCCCTTTTCTGAACTCTTAAAACATGAAAAGGCAAAGTTTTGTTTTAGTGTTCTAAAATTAACTTCCCACGAAATATTCCTCATTAAAGTTATATTCCTTAGTAATTCTTTAGGGTCAATTCCAATCGAAACATTTCTAGAGTCTTCTATTTAAGGATTTCCCTCAAATGGGAATCCTGGTCCTTTTCCTTCTTTTGGACACACTGGCGCTCCTTATATGGTGACGTTGTCCCTTCCTGGGTTCGAGTGTCCCAACTCCTGTCCAAATGTCCCCTTCATTCGAATCATGTCATGATGATTCTAAGGTTGACCTTTCCCCTTTTTCCCCTATTTCTTTTTCTTCCTCTTCTACTTCACCTAGTGAAAGTTTGAAATCCAGTAACCAGGAGGCTAAGAAGAAGAAGACAAAGAAGAAGAAGTCAGATAAGGGAGAGGCCAACCGTGCAGTTGTTGCTCTAAATGCACTTCCTGTAGAAAAACCTTCTGATCCTCTATGGAAGGTTAGATTCCCTTGCAATCTATGGAAGGGTGACCATCTCCTTCGAGACTATTCTTGAATTCCCAAAGTCTTAGAGGTATGGTCTCAAGACCTGAACCGGCCATCCCTGTTGACCTCTGGAGATCATGTCGATGCTACGCCTTCAGCTAGTGATGATAAGAAGAAAGGGAAGATTAGATTCCCCTATAATTTATGTGAAGGAGAATATCTTCTTCACCTTTGTCCTCTTATGGATAAAGATTCCAAAGTTTTGGAAAACCTTGCAACTCCTCAACCCCAACTTCCTGTTGGTTATCAAAGGATTTCTTCTGACCCTCTCCCAGTTGGTAACGAGATTGACTTGGATTCATATCTTGCCCATCCTACTCTTCTTGAGTGAGACTCTCTTGTGTCTATTCCCGACCAACCATTGGTCGAAAAGAGTGTCGACTTGGTTTCCACCAGTTTCTCACTTTGTTCCAAAGAGAGTGGTGATCATATTGCTCATGTTCTTCTCATCCCCTCAAATTCTCATGAATTGAAGAGTGACCCTCCTGTCCCAGTTGTTCAGGAGAGTCCTTCTTCTATTCCTGCAGAGCACGGGGGCAATCATATGATTCCCCCACCAAGTAGTTTTGTCGTTTCTTTCGATTGGAGTCACTTGACTACTTTCGGCCTCCCATCTTATGTGCCTTTCCAGATCACAGTACAAGCCTATAATATTGTAGTACCTAGCACTATATTAGATGAAGGTGTGTATGTTAGCATCATGTCTTCTACTACTTGGAAAGCTTTGGGTTCCCCACATCTTGTGCTTATCACCCAGAATTTGTTGGCTTTCAACGGAGGAACCAATCAGCCCTTGGTGATCCTTCCGAAGTTCCCTATTACTTTGGGAGGAAATACTGTCTATATAGACGTGATGGTAGTCCAAAGACCCTTAGATTTCAATATTCTCCTTGGACATGACTATGTTTATGTCATGGGAGCTTCTATTTCTTTGCTTTTCCTGCGGTTTGTTTTTCACACGAAGGGAGAATAGTGACCATTGATCAATTATCGTTTATTGGTCACTAGGTGCTGCCTTTGCAACCATCATCCCCTATTGGTTCTTGTTTTCAAGAAGTACCCTCCCCACCATAGGTAAATTATGTGGCTACCTATTCCGTCTCCACATCTGCTGATGATCACGCAAATGATATAGTACACTATGTAGTGGGGGCATTGGAACCTATTTTGTCATTTGTACAGGTTAACATGTATTCCTCCCAAACTGTGGTTCTCCCATCTAGTGAGGACCTCTTGGGAGCCATGTTCTCGTATGGTCCATAATCAGATCATGAGGATAGTTCCTAGTCTTGTGTCAACCTCATTAAAAAATGAAACAAAGGGCATGAGGATAGTTCCTGGTCTTGTGTCAGCCATGTTAAAAAATGAAACAAAGGGCATGAGGATAGTTCTTGGTCTTGTGTCAACCTCATTAAAAAATGAAACAAAGGGTGTGAGAATAGTTCCTTGTCTTATGTCAAGCTCGTTAAAAAATGAATCAAGGAGTCTAAGGATAGTTTCTTCTGGTATCTACCTCGTTAAAAAATGAAACATATGTATGTGGATAGTTCTTTTACTGTGTCAACCTCATTAAAAAATGAAGCAACTCCCTTTTCCAAATCAAGTCTTTAATTAAGATCTCGTAAAATCCCAGTCAAGCCTTTCTAAGATCTCAAAAGTGAACCTTCATTCCATCCAGCTAGTTGACTAAAATGAAGCTTGGGGGGCATGTACCTCAATTGAGTCATTATGTTGGGGGCATGCAAACTTATAACAAGCATATTTTTTAATTTCAATCTTGTGTAAACATGAAACCAAAACCAAGCAGGGTTCTCCATGGTTCAAGCTTGTGTAAAAATGAACCCATGCTCGATTTACATCTCATGATTTCTTTTCTATCAGCTACTTTCTGCTAGATAAGCCTTGGTTGTTTCATTCCATCGCCACCATCTCTTTGGCCGATCATATTCTTTCACTTGGTTGTTTTTCCTTTTATGAGGGATCGCAACAATGAGTGGTTTTGTTAGCCAACCTCTTGACCATTACATGCTTTCAGAAATTCTACCATTGCCGAAACCAATTTCTACCCTTTATACCAATCGTTTCTCTAGGATGAGTCACCTTTGAGCTCTTTTCTAACTCGTAAAAAATGAAAATATTGCCAAGTATTTTTCCCTTTTTGACTCGTTAAAGAGAATAAAAATGGGGGGTCCACTTTCAACTCTTTTATGACTCTTTAAACACAAACGATTGCCAAGCTCTTGTCATTTTGAACTCGTTAAAAGCTACGAAACGTCACGCACCCAATATATGTTTACTCCTTTTTTGGGTTGGGATGCACTATTTACAAAAAAGGTAATCCTTGAATGAAATGTTCAAGCGATTCTCTCGAGCATTGTTTTCTACCTTTTCGGGCTCGAAAGACACAAATGTATGAAAAGGGACCATGTGGAGTTTTCTTTTCCATGTCTTTTTCGAACTCTCTAAACATGAAAAAGATATCGAGTTACACCTTTGTCGGACTAGTTAAAATATTAAATGACATCGGATTCGTCACCATGACGAACATGAGATTCTCATTCCTAGGGCTCATTAAACTTACTAGGTTGGATTCATCTAAAGGATGAACTTACAGTGCAAGCACATGCTATCCCTTTCAATCTTGCTATAAAAAATAATTGGGGTACCTACCAAAAATGGTGGGGGGAAATTGGAAATTTTATCAGTTGTGTCGGCAGCTCACTCTTGAACATGACACCTTCTGCTTTGTGTTAGGTTGGGATATCCTCACTTCATCATTGACCTTCCTAGGTTGGGTCATTCATTTTTTCCATCCATTTTATCTTTTCCATGTCATCATGACCACTGATCATATGGATCCAAAGGCTGCCAAACTTCCAGTTGTGTCACTGATATGTTCAAGAGTTGTCCTTCTGCAGTTACACTTACCTCTGATTCTCTGTATCACCCAAAATATTTTTTCATCCCTTTGTCTTGTGTTGATGATGTGGGATACATTATGGCCCTCCTTCGACATGGTCGCTTCCTGCCGACTTCAAATCATTATCCAAGAAGTTGACCGAGAGACTCCCTCCCAGTACCTTAGAGCTTACATGCCCTAATGGAAAGTTCTTCGCACTCGAAGACAAGTTCACATCATTGGCTTTCAATCGGATGATTTCATGGGTGTTTTATTTCAGTTCCTTTATTCACATTCCGTGAATTGTGCTGATAGTACCTTGAGGACCATTTTCATTATTGGTGGTTTCTCTCACGCTTTTTAATAGTTTACATCATTGGTTGGTAATCAAGTGATTTTCTAGCATGTTCAATGTCAACACATCTATTCAAATCTTAGAATTTGTACTTTGACCGGGTAGTATTGGGGCGCAAAACCCTGGGCTCAGATTACAAGAGTCCAAGTTTCACAGCAATATGACATGACTGTGTTGATATGAATGTCATTTTGAGATGGGTGGTTGCGACCATACCATGAGTTTTCATATGTGATCCTTGTCATTATTGGATGGCTACGACCATAACTTGGTTCTGATATGATCATCTTTATCAGATGGTTGCACCCATGCCTGGATCCATTTACATGATCATTCTTTGGATGACTACGTCCATACCATGATTCATATATCATTTGACAGAGTTTTCAGTTATGTATATGTATCTGTACTAGCTTGCAGGTTTTCCGAAGATAGACTCTGGTTCCCCGCACTGATTCATAAAGCATTTCACCCCTCACTCTAGTTCGGCCTTCACACTTTAGGGGGCATCTGTTACACAACATTTTGTCACTATCCCTGTACTCCCCATTCCATGATCCTGGAGGACCTCTACAGTGAACCCTACATGCTTCCCATCATGAAGAAACTCCCATTGTGTCCCTCTTCATGAGTAGAACAATTCCCTTTTGCATCATTTCCCAAAGATATTTTGTTTATCCCAGTTTACAAGACCGGTGCTACTGAACGTGTCCTCCTTGTGCCGATATGTAGGGTTTACAACTGTCCCTAGCACTGATCGGATCGACTCAGCCCTTTCTCATTCATGCCAATCCTCTTTTGGAAAGTTTTCTAGATATGGAGCCGAAGCTTCTAGCTCTAGAAGCTTCGTAACGGAAGTCTAGTAAATGGTTAGGTCGGATGGAGTCGAGGAGGTCAGTTTGCACTCCTTTTCTTTATCAGGATGGAACTACGTCAAGAGATACGACCTTCTCCCATGAGAAGGGGAACCATCTCCCATCCATTCAAGCTATATAAACCTCCACTTTTCCTAAGCACAAGCTAGTGTGTGTATGCTAGTGATAATTAAGTTTTTTTTGGAGTAATCAATAAGCTACCCATAGATTTTAGCTTTCTAGTTTGTGTTTAAGTGAGAATCGTGATTTTGGTTTGGTGTGAAAACTAAAGGGAAGAGCCTTGAGACTACCATTGTTGAGGTTATCCATGAGATGCTAACAAAAGAGTGGGAACCCAGATATGTCAAAGGAGAATAGTAACGTCAAGACATCGGTTGTAATATCTTCTTGAACTAATATAGATGCAACTATCGATTATTTCCTACATGAAATGCCATCTCACATATTTATCATGTAACGTTTCTTGACCTATTAAGTAGGTTTAATACAATACTGTATGCTATTACGTTTGTTGTTTGTTGTTGTTTGCTTGTTTCAGGTGTGTGAAGGAAGGAAATGAAAGATAGTTGGAGTGAGGAAGTAGGATCATCACCAAGTGGAATAGTGTTCTAAGAGGTAGGCCCTCTTAATTGATTCTAGCCTAAGGAAATCTTCCATAGATTATCTGTTTATGACTAGACCAGCTCTCTTGGGCTAGAGGAATTGTTTGTGTCTGCACTTAGAATTTACCTGCATCACAACAACACGCAGAAAGTAGATAGAATTTCAACCAAAAAGAAAATTTAAAGTTAAAAAATGGAAAATGTCAAAAGCTAACCATGAATGGATCATTGAGGATGACATTCCATTAGAATTTTTTTAATTAAACTACCCAACAATTTCTTCTCCTTGTATTCATCTTTTAGAACTTAGAGTTCAAGTACATTGTTAGCCTTTCTTTTTGTGCACTCTTAAGTTGTCCATTCTAGCTAGTACTAAGTATTACAAAATTGTTTTCATTAATATGGCATGGATTTATTGTTAAGTTAAAAAGAAATTCAAAGATCTCCCAAATACTACTATAATGTAAGGATGTAGCATATCAAAAATTTATTTTTTGTTGTTGATTGTACAAGTATCATGTTTGCATGAACAACTTTATATTAAAAGTTAATTATCAACGACATCCATAGTAGCATTTCTATACATGAATGCAAAATGTATACCATATTTTATAATGCAATATTAAGTTATGATTTTTTTAAACATCTACACCAAATTATAAGATCCATTCAAATACAAAATGTACCATGTTTTGTAATTTACAATTTTACTAGATTCATTTTAAATAACTTGACAAAACAACTTTAAAGAAAACCTAAGAATCATCTATTAACATTATAAGAATGAACATGCAAAATGTACCAACTAACTACAAATTTTCATGAACTTAAATACATGTAAAACCTTTTTAAGCATCAAACCATGCATTATGCAAATTGTACCATGTTTTATAATGCAATTTTATAGTATGTTTGCATGAAAAACTTTATATTAAAAATTAACTATCAACCAACATCCATAGTAGCCTTTCTATACATGAATGCAAAATGTATACCATATTTTATAATTTTTAAGTTATGATTGTTTTATACATCTACACCAAATTATAAGATTCATTCAAATGCAAAATGTATCATGTTTTGTAATTTGCAATTTTACTAGATTCACTTTAAATAACTTGAAAAAAAAAACTTTAAACAAAACCTAAGAATCATCTACTAACATTATAAGAATGATCACGAAAAATGTACCAACTAAATGCAAATTTACTTTCTTTGCTCCATATTCATGAACTTAAATATGTAAAACCTTAAATAAGCATCAAACCATGCATCATGAAAATTGTACCATGTTTTATAATACAATTTTATATTATGTTTGCATGAACGACTTTATCTTAAAAGTTAAATATCAACCAACATCCATAGCATCCTTTCTATACATTAGTGAAAAATGTGTACCATGTTTTATAATGCAATTTTAAGTTATGATTGTTTTAGACATCTATACCAAATTATAAGATTCATTCAAATGCAAAATGTACCATATTTTGTAATTTGCAATTTTACTAGATTCATTTTAAATAACTTGACAAAACAACTTTAAACGAAACCTAAGAATCATCTACTAACATTATAAGAATGATCATGCAAAATACATCAACTAAATGCAAATTTACTTTTATTGCTACATATTCATGATCTTAAATATGTAAAAACTTTAAGCATCAAACCATGCATCATGCAAATTGTACTGTGTTTTATAATGCACACTTATAAGAATCATCATGCAAAATGTACATAAACTCCAAAATTAGCATGTATTAAATCATAATAAAGAGTCTTATTTAAAATATGCCCAAAATTCATATCATTATAAAAGTAAATATATAATAAAAGGTTGTGAAATAAAAATATGCATCAAAGAGATCAATTCATAATAAAAAGTTTTATTTTAAATATGTCCAAAATTTATATCATGATAA
>APFE030546359.1:162256-209676 GCA_000404065.3 Pinus taeda
CAAATAAAAATTTGTATCAAAGAGAATCCTACTGAAATATATAATCTATCAACATCCTGGTGCTCTCATATAAATCACGGGTGCCCTGCACAACATATGTGATTGCATATATAAATAAAATTCCATTCTTTAAAATTAAATTTTAATGTTTTAAAATTAAATGAGAATGTAATCATTAAAACAAAATTATAAAAAGTTTCAAATTCCATGCAATACCACATGGTGTTCCCCCTTCATTGTGACCTCATGGTGTTCACCATGCATTGCGCCCTCATGGATAAACTATACAATACATGTACATGTATATATTAAAAATTTAAAATTGCACAGGAAAATGCATAAACTCAGAATATTAAAAAAATCAAATATCAACTTCTTCAAATTAGCTAGACGATTCAATCCATGTAATTGACTCAAGTTTCAAATTTCATGCAATACCTTGTGGTGTTCCCCTTGCATTTCTCCCTCATGGATGCTCTGTACAATACATGTACATGTATATATTAATAATTTAAAATTGCACATGAAAATGCATAAACTCACAATATTAAAAAAAAATTCAAACAAAAATTTCAATTTGTTTAGATGACCCTATCTCCATTGTTGACTCCATCGCTAAAGTCCCTAGAGAACGAAAACTATCTCCACAAACCTAATATTCAAAAAATTTAAAACTGTAAGATAGAGATCTAATTTTTTAATGAAACTTGCTTTAATTTATAATAAAACAAAAGTGAAATATTCAATACTTGTGACAAGTGAATATTTGACACATCTCCTAATATGGAGAAAGAGGGTAATGCTATGTCGAAAATGTTAGATGGAATTAGAATCTATTAACATTTAATTATATATACATAATTGATTCTTTTAAAAATATGTCATCACGATATCGATATAATAAAAGTAGAATAATAGTATCAACTTGAACTATTCAAAAAAAAGTAACATCTCTTAAATATATCTTGATTGGAACCTGAACTTGGGACCAACATATTATCAAAATTTTTGTTCAACAAATGAGTTAATTGCAAATGGTGAACATATGATACATTTGTGTTAGAATATATATGAAAAATTAACAAAATGTATGTGAATATGTTGGGTGTGGAGCCTGATTATCTTCTGTATTCAAAGGTATCACCACATTGGACCCCAGTTCTGTAAAATATTCACTACAGGGGGGGTCCGGGGGGGTGGCTGCCCCCCCTCCCGCCCCCCCTGGTGGGGCGCTGCTCCCGAAGCTAGAATAGATGTAAAATTGCCTTGTAAAATGTTGTAATTTCGCAGTCAATCTGGGCTATTCATTAGGCGGAGTTCTGATGGTAGAAGTTATGTTTAATTTAGGGTTTTTTTCCCTAGAAGGTAACCCCTCGCTATATATGAGGAAATTGTATTGAATCTATGTATATCTGTATTCTGAGTGAGGAAGAGAGAGGAGATTGAGAGCAAAGAGGGAATTACAGTGGATTTGTTGTAGATTGTATCTCTTCAGTTTGATGGATAACATAAAAGGAATGACTAGTTGTTTCTCCGTGGACGTAGCCCAAACTAGGTGAACCACGTATGTCGGTGTCTCTCTTTTTTTATGTGTTTTCTATGTTTATATTTTTGCAATATTTTATGTGTTCCATTGCTCTTTAATATATAATTTTCTAACAGAATCGACATTAACACATACATTACATTACATTACATTAAAATATCCACCCTAACCTTTAACACATACTAATCTCACGCCCTCTTCCAATTGACCAATTAGATCTTTCCAACCATCAAGACAACCTTTTGCATATGCTTTAAGCTCCTCAATATTCATATTATTTATCTCCTCATTAATTTTACATACAAAATTATCACATGCATCATCTCGTGCTATTTGTTGATTTAAATCGACATAAATTCCAATCAATGCAGTCTGGATGTTGTCTATAATGGCATCCCTTCCTTCTTGACCAATTTAAGAAGTGGCATCCATCTTTGACCACAAAGTTACCAAACGAGGAGGTTGACGTACCAAAGGTGGCAAAGGGTGAGGAAATTCAGTATCCCATAATGCACCCTTATGTTCATATATCCAACCTCTCCCAATACCATAAAATTCAAATGGAAGGTCATTATAATTAGGTTTCTAGGATTTTGCATAAAAGAAGTTTACAAAATAAATTGGAACCTCATCATTCCATGGAATATTTCCATACGCTACAAGAAGCCTATCATACAAAGGGTTGACTATTTTAGGATGTCTGGAATTGCACCTTGAGCATCTTTCTTTTCAACCCTTCTTTAAATTTAAACATAGATTTTGCATGTGCTTTTGCAACCCTTTTACTTAAATCGACTCATTTATCCAAACCCATTACTGCTTCCTTTCTACGCCTCATCATATCTATAAAGCAATCAGGGTTGGCCCAAGATTCTTGCAAATATCAAGAAATCAACTTAGAGAGTGCATAACTATTTCTAAGCTTTGTCGACTCTTTGCAAGGAGCTCTAAACTCTCAAGATATGTCCTCAATTTTGAACAATGACCTATGCACCTCTATAACATACGTTGTTGGAGGTTGGTTTCCCAAGGAATCTCATCAATAATATCAAATGGATAGGTGGTAGTTGGTGTATGGTCTTGTTCTTGAATTGCCCTGCTTTGCTTATGTTTACTTCGAGCAACATTTTCACCCCCTGCATCAATATAATTCCATAAATATAAAAAAATGTGAAAAAATTTATTCATACACATGCAAGATGGATGTGTACACGTATATGTAAATACAATTCATTTACATGTACAAATTTGTTTTAACATATTTTATTATTATTATATAATTTCCCAAAATGATGAGGATCAGGATGATTTAATTGAGATTGATGCCCACCCGGAGATAGTTGAGCACCATCATGACCACTCAGAGCTAGTTGAGCAAAATTACTCCCAAGTACATGAGTTGATTGAGCTTGTTGACCACTAGGATGTTGATCACCCTCACTCAACGACATAGTGAGAGAAACTTAAAAAAAAAATGGAAAATAAATTCAATATATATGCATCTACATATGATTCTACCTATTTATCATTTAAGTAAATGCCTATAAACATATATATACCATACCATGATGATGTGAATGATGACCCTCCATTCCATTGATTGAGTAGATACTCTCTTCGACCTAGTTTGAGATGCTCCTAAAATAATGAAATTTATTAAAAATTAATAAAGCTAAATTAAAAAAAAAAAATCAGTTTCATATGTATGTACATATGATTATATTCAAATATCATTTAAAAATTTAACACACACACACACACACACATATATATATATACCACGATCATGATATAACGAATGATGGACCTCATCTGATTCATTTGATAATCTCCTTGATCCATGATCTCCCCCTCTAGTAGATGCATGAGACTCAATTAATGCTCGCCTTGGAGAATCAAGTGGCAAATACTCATGTGATGAACCAAGCTCTTGATCCATGAAATATATATATATATATATATATATATATATATATATATATATATATTATGATCTTAAAAAGTTACCTCATGCATTTACAAATCTTTAAGATTTCTATTTAAAAAGATCAAGAATTCATAAAATTAATGTAACCTTTGAAGTTACATCATGCATTTAAAAATCTTAAAATTGTATTTTAAAAGATCAAGAATTCATAAGATTAACGTAACTATCTAAGGGTTTCTTCAAAATTGTTTGGTGTAAATTCTTCATTTAAAATATACACAAGACTAAAAACACAAATGTTGAAGTGCACATTTCAAAAATTAAATACAAAAATTCTAAAACATGTCAAGTTCACCAAGTTGTGCTTACACATGCACATATTAAAGATATCTTACAATGTCCATCAATAAATTTTGATGGAGAGATTCTTAACACCAATTCATCTTTCACACACAAATCTTGAATTGGCATTGCCCCATACAATAGATCACTAGACATCCTATTAACATTTGCACAATGTCTTATGCTAAATGATTGAAACTAATTAACAATATTTTTTGCTTCTCCATGCGGTTATTTTAACCTCTCATTTTTAACTTGGTACACACCTTTCATATGGTTTCACACAAGTTTGGAATTGGTGAAGACCATAATTCCATTAGATCCATACTCCCTAGTTGTTCCTAAGCCTTCTATAAATGCAGTATAATATATGCTTCATTGTTTGTTGTTATTCTAGGTACATTCATTTTCCTTTGGAGAACTTTGTTTTTCGCAATATTGCATAACACATAAGTAATCATTGCTTGCCCTAGATTGAGATAACAAGATCCTTCTATGCATAATGTCCATTTTTCAACCATGTTTAATGGGTTTTCTAATCCCTGTAAAAAAATCAATAAAATGAATAATATGTTTATTTATTACAAATGCCTTGTTTTAAAAGAGAATGATGAAAAATAAATATCTATTGTGATTGAATGATGGAATACTACAAGGATTTAGCCTTGTTTCATGATCATCTTCTATGTTCGCCTTCATAATTTATACATGTGATTGATAGTTTCATCAAGCAATTATAAATTATGATGTTAGCAATTTATCGATTGAGGAATTGGGTCTATATAAAATTACTGTTTAAATGCATATATGAAATATTATTTATACCCAGTGTGCATGAAAACTTGTTATCATTGACATTCCTCCCTTTGGTTACTCTGCATAAGTTGATGGGAAACACTTGCAATAATGAATATAATTATGTTTTTGTCTCTTTCAAAATGAAGTCAAGCCATGAATACCGAGAGGACCACACCTTTAGTGCCATATATTGCCACCCTAAATGCATAAGATAGGCTATTTATGTATGATATTACAAACATTAACATAATATTTTAAAATACAGTCTGCCAAATGTTATATGAAAGGTAAGTGAATAAGTTATATACCATGGTAAAGCATAGGTATTTTCATCAAGCATTCTCACTTGAATTAACTATTTGCAAACATATAAACCAAGTGAATTCATAAGTCAATTATGCAAAGAACTTTGAAGTTTAAGAGAAATATGGGTGATAGATTTAAAATATAATACTTAGTACAACATATAAAAGTGATAGGGGTTTAAACCTTAGCTTCATCCAATGGCTGTAGATTTTATAATAAATATATGTTGTTTAACAAACCAATATTGAAACATCCCTTGGAATATATTGGTAGAATAAGTCCTTATAATATTTATGTTATTTTAGAAGATTGCATGGGTGACATATTTAGATCTAATACTTAGTACAACATATAAAAGGGATAGGGTTTTAACCTTTAGCTTCATGCAAGGACCATAGATTTTATAATAAATATATGTTATTTAACAAACCGATATTGAAACATCCTTTGGAATATGTTGGTAGTATAAGTCCTTATAATAATTATGTTATTTTAGAAGAATGTATTCTTATTATAAATGATGATTCGAGACTTTCTAACCTTATAATGAATTTATTGACATATATGAGAAGTTGTTTGATATCATATAACATCCCAGTGCATATGGTAATATTCTGCATTTTGGGTTGCTTAAGAAAGAGATATTTGTAAACTGCCCTTCTAAATGAGAAGTAGTGCTATCTCTTTTTCTTTTTGCAGATATGAGAAAGAACTACACTAGCAAGCATACATGAAGGTCATCATAAGAATATGCAACACTGTATAATTTTTCACAACAGGTTTATGAAGATATCCAATTGTAATAATCACAATTTTTAGAGAAGGAGCGATGGTTTTTCACAAGAAGTTGCACAAGCGGATTTGGGCTCATATTAATAAACAACAAATTCTTGAGAAAAATATATTTGTAGATTGCCCTTCCAAATGAGAGGTATTGGAATTTTTTCGTATTGATTTTTAGAAATAAACAAGTGTTACTACTCATTTCCTTGGTAGATTGATTTCTATGAATTTGCAAACTCTATATTGAAACTGAATTAATTCAGGAAAGATACTACATATTGATTTCTATGCATTTGTAAAATTTATATCCAAACTGAATTAATTCAAGAAAGAGACTACAAGTTGGAAATAATGACTTGCAATATATATATATATCACATGTTTTAGTTGTTAATTGCTAATTTATAATCCTACCTTAAGTTTCATAGTGGTTCCAATTTTATTTCTTAACATACATCTATTTGTAGTATGCTACATAAAACAACCTTATGCAGCGAAAATGGTGAAACAAATTTCCACAAATCTTTCTCTTTGCTTTAATTGCAATTAGCTTAAGTTGTTCTTGTGATTCTTGAAAACACTTATTTGACCTTTAATTATGAGAAATTTCACAATGTGGTAGTTAATTATTCTCATCTAGAATATGAACATGAAAGTGGGGAACGTACATTAACAAGACAATACTTTCTGAATATACCTGGTTTTTTGTTGTTGTGCGGTCTAGGCGAGGAGGCTGACAAAATTCCTCCAACGACAACAAGGTGCAACCAATCCTAAGAAAATCCTGCAAAAACTCCTCTGGTGCCAACCAATCCTGCAAAAAAATCAACAAAAAATTAAAATGTGCTCCAATAAAAGAAAAAAATAAATCTACAAAAAATAACAACGAATAAGACAGAGACTTACGTGGTTACGGCTTGTTAGCAAATTGATTCCTCCAGCGCACTAACGGGCCACCCGAACTAACAGTGCAAAAAATTCCTCCAACGCACTTGGGCTACCCAAACTCACAGTTGCAAACCAACCTCCAATGCGCCCAAGCCACCCGAAATCGCAATTGCAGACCAACAAACTAACATCACAGAAAATTTTGCAATGACCTTAGGAATGTCATATATATAAACAGTTTTTTGGTCGAAAAACTAGTTTGGCTGAATTATTTTTTTGGCCGAAGAAATAGTTCAGCCAAAATTGCTTTTTTGGCCAAAGAAATAGTTCAATCGAATTGCTTTTTTGGCTGAAAAAATTTATTGTTGATTTTTTCACCTCCAATGAAAAATTTGTTGAACGGTTGACATTAATCTAAACGGTCAATTGTTCATCCAAACTTTCATATAATAGTTCGGTCAAATAAATGTAAATAATTCGGCTCGGCCGAAAAATTAAGATTATAAATTTTTTTAAAACATTTCTCACAAAAGTGTAATCCAACTTTACATTTTTACCTAAATGCACAACGAAATAACTCTTTTCCAATTATTCTATGCATTAATAATTTTTTTTTAATTAATACAATAAAAAATCATATCTAAATATTACATAATTTATTTGTTGTAAATTTAAAAAATTTCAATTTATTTATACCCAAAATAACAATTTATTACCTCAAAATATATATATATATATATATATATATCATAAAAGAGATATTTATTAATTTATTTGGTTAATATCTTTCTTGATTTCAAACTACCAAATGACTTCCATCAAATTTTTTTTATTATATCCTTATCAAAGTTAACTTCTATGCCAAATGAGATAAAGGACCATGATCTCGTTTTAGTGAATGTAACATAGTCCGTTTTCATTGGAAGTGTATTTTGGATGGCTCTACATACGATTCCCCATGTCAAGATTTTGGTGCATTTTGTATGGGTTTAAGAAAACACCAAGAAATTATTTTTGGGATGTTTAAAAGAGGTGTGTTTGTTTTTTTCGAAAAATTCGATAAAACACCGAACTGCAAAAGAAAGAGATTACTTTTGGAGAACAAGAAAAGTTTAAAGCACAGTTCCATTTGTTCCTCAATTAATAAGTGTGTTTGAAGTTTGGTATGCAAATTTGGTTCAGGAGTTAATACAAAAGGAATAGAGCATGTTATAAATTCGAGAGGCCCAATGACTATTTTGAAACCCTTTCGGATCGATGAGATGATATAAGGTTACCCCTTAATAATCGATGTTTTATATAATGAGATTTTGGTAATTGATTTTTTATTCATTGAGATTTTGCAGAGTAAATTTCTTACCATCTTTATTAAAATTTGTAATAATTTATAACTGGTAATAATCCGCAGTAATCTATGACTTATAATATATATTAGAAACCATAGAATAGGTTATTTAAAAAATAGGGTCTCTAAAGGAGAGTATTTTCGTATGAAATTTATAAGTTGTGAACATGTGTGGGGTATATATTTATCAGGTTTGTAGTTTCAGAGTTGATATACTTCTGAATCTTATTTAGAAGGAGGCAACAAAACTTAGTCTTATAGTGGATGGTGTGGACTTATGGAACACATATATTTCTCAGTTGTCGCTAGTTGGCTTATTGAGGAAATAGGTGGGGATTTTATTACTTGGGGCGGGCTCTTGAGGGATAGGTCTATTGTTGTATCTAACATCTACAAGCATATCACTTGTCAACTAGATTACAGCCCTGGGCCTTGTTGGTTTTCCACATCCTAGCATTAGGATGTTCCTCTCAAGATTATCACTTTTGGTTGGCTTGTTTGAACCACATTCTTATGTGGGACAACCTTAACAAACATGGCTATATTGGACCGGGTTGGTGTTCACTCTGTAAAGGCGCACTGGATAGTGATGTTCATTTATTTCTTCGATGTCCTTTTTCTCTGGTTGTTTGTGTTTTTGTCTTGACTCATTTTAGTCTTCCCTCTTTTCCAATTTTCCCCACTCTCATCTCTTGTTTTTCCTGGTGGGCTGACAAGCATGGAAAGCACAAAGCTCTCCCCTTCTACATATTGTGGTAACTCTGGAGGTCTAGGAACCATATGGTATTTGACAAGGTTGTTCCTTAATTGCACAAAGTTTGCTCTCGTATCATTGTTTGGATGGATTATTTTTGCATGGCACCTCCCCCCCAGTGTCTTCCTAGGTACATAAACAATATCTTACATATATAGTTTCTCATAAGTTTTTTTGATGGGGCTGCACAATCTGGTTCTTGTGAATGTGGTGTCGAGATCAGGATCAATCCTCAATCCATTACCTTATTTATTGGAATGGCGGAGTTAGCACTAACACTAGGGCTAGACTATTAGCTCTTTGGGGATTACTACTTTTTGCACATCTTGACATTGTTAGACCCGCCAACATCTCAGGGGATCTCCCCGATAAGAATTTCAAATTAGACCTCAGATTGTTTGGTGTAGGATTTCGAGCAGTGAGTTGTACGGTAATGCCTTGACCGTGATTTCGCACAGAGGAAAGTAGGATGTCTCTGTAGGTAGGAAGGGTGTAATAGCTGTGACGAGCCAAGGAAGGTGCATGAGATGTTCTAACACATGGGGAGTGAGGTAAGTGCGCCCCTTGGAAATTTGTAATAGTACTCGACTTAGAAGGGAACACACAAGAAAAGATGCATCACCAGTTGGAAAGCAAGATAGCAAGCAATCCAAAGTGATGTTCAAACCAACAACACATCTGCTACAAGATTCATACAATTGCATAAAAAATAGTTCATACACAAATGTGTAAGTTAAATAACATACGTTGCTACAACAACCAAAATAGTCCAACTACAATAACAACATATGCATGAAAATGTGTTGGATCTGTTATATTAAGAAGTGTAAGTTCCAGTCATACAATACATTTATGTACACCTGCTAGTTCCAACAGTGGAATGTTACAGCCACAACCGCCTGTTCCTCCAAAGAGATATACTAGCTTTGCACAGTGGAGAAGCCAAGGTGTGTAAGAATATTGTCCAATCTTTCTTTAAGATAGTCCTATCGAGGCTTGGCTAACCAAAAGCCTATACAATGAGTTATGAGGTGCTATTTATAGCAAAGGGTGGGGTGACTCTTGACATTCCCCTTTGAGACCACTCAGCTACCCTCATTACTCTTCAACTACTCTATGACTGTTACATCCACTATTGACACTTGAACTTACACTTGACAAGACATTACATAAAATCTTCACATGTACCCATGTGAGATAAAATGGCTTGAACAAACCATGCAAGACATCACTAACACTCGGACCATTGTGGTGAGACCAACTCTTGACATCCTTGTGATGGTCGATGGCGGCAAATTGATGTCAAGCTTGTTCATCCATCATGGTGATCGTGTGCTCAATGGTGACACCTTGTTGAAGCGAACTCTTTCCTTCATTGCATCCAGGTACATTGATATGGCTCCTCCGTCCAACTCATTTGATAGCATGCGCATGGTCGTCCCGGTGTGACCAAACTGGAAACATGTTGATGCATAATGTCTACACTACTCCCCAAGCATGTGCTAGTGGCCATGTGCATCAACTTGTTGAGGCACATGTTCATATCCAGTCAGATTTTCTTCTTGTCTTCACCTCGGTGAGTGTGCCGAATAGTTGGGATCGCATGCATGTGCACAATCACATGCATGTTGCTGCATTCCCTTACATGCGATAAACAACATTGCTCATCTTGCCTACTTCATGCCAACTGCTGGGATGATATATAACTTATACGGGTATAGTTTCATCCGTAAGTGCATGTTGTACCCCTTGTTGTACCTATTCCTGCTGCAACTCATCCTCTCGTCTATGCAACTCTTGTTTGTTGCTTCAGCACATGCAACTCCTTCTCTATTCCATTCTTTGCATTTGCGCGATCTTCGTGTCGCGTAGTCACCTCGTAGCCCAAGTCTCCAAAGTTTCTTTCATCACAAGTGGATCTACTTGAGCTTGCAACTTTGTTCTATCTCTGTGTTGTCAACAAACTTCCTCTTGAGTTCGTTGCATTTGGTATGCTGCCTTTAGTTGTTGTTGATGATGCAGCTTGCTATGATGCTTCTACCGTCATATCTTGATTTCCTTGCCTACAAACAAATTGATGTCTTCGTGGGTAGGCAAGTTCATAGACACTTGATCGACTACATCCCCAAGTGTGCTATAAATGGTGTCTTCAACTTGCTCTGCTGGAAACCATTGTACCTTTGTCGCTGAGAGGCAGATGAACACCTATGATACCTAGAGACATGGCAACACTCATGGCAAGCAATCTATCAGTGGAAAACCAAAACGAACTTGAGAACTAACTTGCAACATACCTATGTGACTGATCATGAAGGTTACGTAATTTCTATTGAGAGTTCGGGAGACTGACTACCAAAACTTTGCAAGGCACAGTCCTAGCTGTCAGTAGGTTGACTGACTACTGGAACTGCACAATGCATAGTCCAGCCTAGCCTGTTGAGGACTAAAACTATGCAATTTCAGTCAGTAGTGACATGCAACCACCAAACTGCATTACATAGTTTTTGGGGCCAACAGGACACTGCTACCAATAATTACGTAATAATCCTGGAAGTTAGTGCCTAGCTAGACTTGTGCAACTTTTGGAGGGAAGGTAGAGCCTTCACTTCCAAAAATGCATAGTGCTAGTTGGGCAAGGCACGGTCTGGGCCAAGGCAGCCTAGCCCAACCAACAAACGACTGAAAACATGAGAAGTGTGAATGCATGATGAGATGAGTGTAAACACGAGTGAATGATCATTCATGCAAACAACAAGCGCAGGATTTAGATAACGGGAAGGCATGCATGTGTGTGAAGTGAGTCGCCACGACAACAATAGTTTGTGCAAAACAGTGTCATGCATGCGAAAGCAATGAGATGTGAATGAAAACTGAAACGGTGCTTCTACAAGGTAACAAGCATCAAAATGACAACAAACGCTCGCTGAAATCAAGCAAACAAAAATCACACAAAGAGAAACACAAAAAGTGACAGAAATGCAACACAAGTCATGGAAGGTGGGCTTACCCCAAAACAGCTAAGCTGAATGTGCCGATGACTCCTAGATGTAATCTGGGATGTAAGAGCTACAAGGTCGATGTGAGGAATGAGCTCTACAATGTCTGGTTCATGAGTTTTGATAAAATCGAAGATGTGATGCGCATGCCACAAATATAGGAATAGAGACACTTGGTGGGAGGTTTCTAAAATGACCCTTGCATGCAACTTTTAGCTGCTAAAAGTAGATTCCTAAATCAAGGGATGCCTTTGCATGCTACCATGGGAGAAGCAGCACATGCACGCAAATCAATTTTGCTTAGTCCCGGAGGGAACCGGTCAACTCAACTACACATGCAATAGTCTACTCAACTGGGAGGAAACAGTGCACATTTTTGGGAGGGATTTGGGTTGGATACCTAGAGGGATTACGCAGTTTCTAGGCAAAGTAGCTGATTGCTGCCCAATATTGCACAATTTCTGGGCTGAGCAGTCCTATTGGGAGGAGTTGCGCAATTTTTCCAGTGAACAGTGACAGGAATATTTGCTAGACATAATTGCTCCATTTCTAGAGGGAAGGTTGGTTCCCCTCCAGAATTGCACAATTTATTGAGGTAGTTGTTTAGCCTGCAGCTGAAACAAGTTCAGTTAAACAACTTGTGGGGGGGATGCAACAAGCCTTGATGGACAGGTTGTCATTCTACAAGAAAATCACTAAAGCTTGTGTATTTGACAAGACAAGACATGCTGCCATGAGAGGTTGGTAGGGAGGCTCCAAAACAAAGCTAAGGAAAAATTTTGGAGGGTGGTTGTAGCCACTACAACAACACACAAGATCCATTTTGCAACACATAGCCATATATGGTGATTCAAAAACCATTATTGAGGTTGTTAATGGTAGAGCTACCCTTTCCATCGTATCAAAAATATGATTGAGTCTTTTTCAGATATCACTCTCTCTCATGTCTGCAGGCACTAAAATGAAGTTGCCAACTCCTTGTCGAAGAAAGATCTGCGAGATGTCCCTGGCACTATTCATTGCATGAGGAAAGAGAGAAATGTGACCATTAATGAAGGGGAGTTTGTGGTGGATTGACTCCATTTTGTTTTTCTTCAGATACATACTCTGGTCTTTTTTATTTTTTGCAAATATATTCTTTGTAATTTTGATATACAGTATTTGAACATATAATTTGCATATGAATTTTAAATTTTGAAGTCTAGAACATAGGATATATGGCCGATGTTTGGGCATTTTTGCATATGACCTATGAGGCTTAAAGTCTGAAGCATATCATATCAGTTATATTTTTGAGCTATTTTGGATATATGTACTAGTTTTCCATTTATATAATAGAATCTTGTTGATGGTGTTGGACCCGCCAACATGTTAGGAGATCTACCCGGTAAGAAGTCCCAACTAGACCTCATACCATTTGGAGTAGCAGTCTTAGCAGTGGATAGTACGATATCACCTTGATTGCAATTGCATGTAGAGGTAAGTAAGATGTCCTTGTTGAAAGCAAGGGTGTGACCTTGCAACAAGTCAGAGAAGTTGCATGAAGGTCTCTAACACATGGAAGGGGAGAGGAGTGTGCCCCTTAGAAGGATGTGATAGGATGTAGCTTGAAAGGGAACACACGAGCTGAAAGACATCACGAGATGGAAAGCAGGATAGACAAAAATCCAAAGTGATGAGTTATACCAACAACACGCTTCGATAAGATTCATACAAACACATACAAAATAGTCCATACATACATGCGTAAATTACAATTACATACATTGTTAGAGTAACCAATATAACCAAACTACAATATATGCATGAAACGTGTTGGCTCTATTATATTAAAAGAGTGAAATATCCAATCATACATACAACCATAACAACCACTAGCCCTAATAGTGGAACGTTACAGTCACTGACGCTTGATCCTCCAAAAAGATGCACTTGCTCTACACTTTGGAGAAGCCAAGGCTCATTACAATACACTCCAAGATTTCTCTAAGTTATACCTATCGGAAGCTTGGCTCCCAAAATCCTGTACAATGAATTATGAGGTTATATATATAGAAAAGGGTGGGGTGACCCTTGACATTCCCCTTTGTGACTCTTCAACTACCCTCATGACTCTTCAACTTACACATGATTGTTTAGATTCTACTGTTGACACTTGGTCTTTCACTTTATAATATGTTTACAATACAATCTGCACATGTACCCATGTGAGACAAAAATGGGCTTGAGTAAGCCATACAGACATCACCGAGACTCAAACAACTATGGAAGACTAACTCGTCGACATCCTCTTGGTGATCGATGGTAGCAAACTGATGCCAATCTTGGTAGTCTTTTATGGTGATCGCGTACTTCGTGGTGACATCCTTATGAAAGAAAACTCTTGCCTCCGTTGCATCTGGGTACACTGAATTGGCACCTCTATCCAAATCATCAAATATCATGCACATCATGGTCTTGAGTGCAGTCGAACCAGCGACATATTGGTGCATAGTGTCTGCGCTCATGTGTAAGTATTCACTAGTGGATATGTGCATCAACTGCTCAAAGTACATGTCCAACTTTAGTCAAACTTGGTTCTTTTCTTTCGCCTTAGTGAGTGTGCCAATGGATGGGATCACATGCATTCACACAATGATATCCATGCTCCTGAACACTCGTGCATGTGAAGCTTGTAAGCTGGTGATGAGTTGTGGGAGTTCATCATAGTTCCAAATATGACTCCAGATGCATGCCTTCAACCCCACTTCCTTTGGCTTCATCATCTTGATAAATTACAATGAGGCTCCCTTGTACCTCATTTTCAATATCTGCATGTGATCGAAAATAGTGTGTATGTATGTCAAGATGTGTGCTCTCCTATTACAGTGTCATTGCCAACCATTAAGATGGACAACTGACTTATGCATAGTGACGAACCTGAAGGAAAACTTTTGCATGATTGTCTCAAGAGACGATACTCCATCAAGTATCAATTTCTTCAACTTTTCTCTAGTGGATGTAATATCTTTCTCTTCTCCTTGCTTGGTCGTTTGCAACTCCTTAGCCATGCACTCGTTCTCAGCTATCAAGAATCTCACACTTGAGCTGGTGGCTTCGACATATGCCTTTGAGCATTGGCCAATATAGTTGGATGTCTTCACACATCGAACACGATCACTCGTTCTTGAAAATGCACAGGATATCAATGGACATCCGAAGTGGGCACTCCATGCAACTACACAACCCTGTGTTGTGACTCGTCAAAGGATATGTTTTGCACATCTGCTTCCGGATTGTCCTAAAGGATTTTAGTGTCTCCTTAATCACTTGGGACTTTCTTTATTCCCAGATCTGGTGAAGCTGATGGAGTGACCCTTTGGCCCTTGGGCATGACATCTGTATCATGATCTTGCTCTAGCTGAACCACATCCATGTCAATCTGTTCCAACATATGTTCAATCTCTCGAGAAAAGTCCTACTCATGCGACTGCTCACCCTATTTGCTATTTGGCAACTATTTTGATGAGTCAATAACTTGTATTGGCGTAGTTTCATTAATGTGTGCATATCGCGCTTCCTATTGTTCCTGTTCATGTTGTGCTTCCTTCTCTCTTCTGTGCAACTCTTGTTCTTCCCTTAGTTGTTGCTTCACCCCCTGCAACTTCTTCTCTGCCTCCTCCAATTTTTGCTTCTCCCTCTCTCTTTATACAATCCTTTTGTTGCATTGTCACTTATTTGCCTCAATCTCCAAAGTTTCTCTTAACACAAGTGGATCTTCCTTGAACTTGTAGCTTGCTTCACCTCTGCATTGTCGAAAACTTTCCTCTTGCCTTTGACATGCGCAGGTTTGCTGCTCTCTGCTACTGCTAATGTTGCTTCTCTTTGAGATGTCATTGCCTTGTGCACTACTAACCACTCTACAATTACTCCGACTGGTTCCTTGAGCCTTGAGGAGTTGTAGCAATATCTCCATGGGTCTTCCTCGAGCCAATGACATGCCTCGTGGATTCAAGGATGATACACTCTCGCACAGTGGTCCTCCACTAAGCAATCTGAGTCATATGGATTGAAACTTCTAGTGTCGAAGGTGAATCTATTGAATTCCTTTGTCTCAACCTCAGCATGCTTGAGATTCTAGATCTCATACAACCCTATTTGCAAAGGAAGCACATGCCAAGATGCCTTCTTCTTCCATGGAAAACTTCGGTAGCACACGTAGATCCTTCTCTATGTTGTACACTCGGATGAAGGTGTCAAGGGGTGAGGCATACCAATCTTCTATGTTAACCAATGCCTCCATCGTTGCTTGTGACATGCAAGGCAGATATTGCTCAAAGATCATCCTATACACTGGGGTGATGAAGTGGTCTGATAGCTGTAGTATAACTCCATGAAAATTGCACTGGGAGAACAACCTGCAATAGATATGCACAAAGGTTTTTGAAGGTGTCCATGCCCAACCTAAGCCAAGGAACTATTTTTGGGCACAGATTGCATCAAGTATGTGATCAAACATGAAAAGCTTTGCTTGCTAACCCTTGGGACAAATGTCATGCATTTGTTACTTGCCCCTTCAACTAGAGAGCCAACATGTCAGACCAATTGAGAGGCCTTCCTTCGTTCGCCATATGTTCCATCACAATCACCCAACTCTACAGGAATGTCTATGTACTCTCTTGGCCATATAAGTGGCATGCGAAGATGACTAAGAATTTATAAGCCTTTTGCAATGTCTTCGTCTAGTATACTTGGTTGGGTGTTATCCCAAAATTAGATGACTCTCTCACCCAGCTCTTCAAGATGTCTCTTAAGTTTGCGCTGTTGGTGGGACTGGTGAAGAGTGCATCCATTATGATCACCGGCTACGACAAGTGATACATCTCCTGAAAGTTCTATGCCTTGAAGGTAGCAAGTTTTGTTCCACTAGCACTACTCAACACCTTTGTCTTTGGATCAGTATGCAAAACAATCTAGTGGATCATGTATGTGCATGGAAATGTGGGATACCTGCATGCAACCCAGTACAAGCCTGACTTGTGTATATTGACATAGACTCTGCAGTCCTCTAGATTCTCCTCAGAGGTGCTTGAAAATATGTCATTGATGTCTTACCATTTGATCTTGATCTCCTTGTCTATGAACAATTTAGTATCTTCATAGATGGGCAAGCTCATAGACACTTGCTCGACCACATCTCCAGTTGCGCTCTTAATGGTGTCTTTTGACCTTGCTCTCTTAGAAGCCATTGTACCTGTACTGCTGAGATACTGATGAAAACTTGTGATACCTAGAGACAAAACAACACTCATGGCAAGAAAACTCTCAGTTGAAAACCAAAATCAACTTGAGGACTGACATGCAACACACCTGGATGACTCACTGGGAAATCAGAGCAATTTTCAGTGGGAGGTTGGGAGACTAACTACCAGAACTGTGCAGAGCACAAACCGGACTACTAGTGAGCTAACTAACTACTGAAATTGCGCAAAGCATAGTCCAACTTGGACTATTGAGGACTAGAACTGTGCAATGCACAGTTTCAATCAGCATGACTACAACCCGGGAAAATTGCATTGCGTAATTCAGGGGGCCAACTAAAGCACTTCCTCTCAGAATTGTGCGGAGCACACTCTAGGATGCCAGTGTGAGGTAAGCCCTGCAAAACTTCTAGGAGAAAGGTAAGGCCTTCCATCCCAAAAATGCGCAGTGCAAGTTGGGCAAGGCAAGGTTCAGGCGAAGGCAACTCCGACCCGCCAACGAGCGACTGAAAATAGTAAGGAATGAATGCATGTGAAAATTTGGGTGCAGACATGAGTGAATGAACATGTATGCAATTAGTAAGTAAAGGATTCAGTAAGATGGAAAAACAACAAAGTGTGTGAAGCATTGAGGCTTATGATGTGCAGGCCACAAATCTAGGAAAAAACGACACTTGGTGGGAGGTTTCTAAAATGGATTTTGCATGTAACCCCCAGTTGCTAAAAGTAGATCCCTAAAATGTAGGGATGCTTTTTTCTTTATCGAGAAAAAGTTGCCATGCATGCAATGCAAGATTGCACAGTCCTGGAGGGAACTAGTTAACTTGTGACCACATGCAATGGACAACAAGCCTCACGATGACTTCTACGTAGTTTCTGGGCTAAGTGGCTCTGGCTGCCCTCAAGCTCTGTGCAATTTCTAGATTGAAGCCAAGGCTGCCAGCCAAAACTGCACAAATTCTGAGAGCAAGCCCGGTGATGGGCTGCTCTATGCAATTTTCAAGGGGAAGGCAGTCTGCATGCTCCACACAATTTTGGAGAGAAGTTGATTTCCTTGATGCTCTGTGCAATTCTGGAGAGCAAGGCTGGTTTCGCTACAGTTCTTCACAATTCTCCAAGCCAGCACAAGAACCAGTTGAAGACCAAGTCTTGGGAAGTCAACTTGCAGGTGAAAGGCAAACAAATTAGCAAACACAAGCTGATAAGCCAAAGAAAATCAACTAAAAGCATAAGTACCTGAGAAGTGCAAGACATGCTGCTAAGGATGGTTGGTAGGGAGGCTCCCAAACAAAGCTAAGACAAAATTTTGGAGGATGGTTGTAACCTCTACAACAAATCCCAACGGTTTTTCTTTTGAATTAAAAAATAAATAAATAAATAAAAAATAAAAAAAAATTACTTATCAAATTCAAACATAAATTCTTGGCAATGAGAAAAAATTTCATGACTTTTCTTCAAGGTGGTTTCCTTGAGTTGGAGTTGAAGCATAAAACTGTAAGAGATAATATTTTAAATTGTAAGAGATAATATTTTAAATTATACACAATAACAGATATTGCTAATTGTTACAAACTAGAATATAGTTTGGTTTGGTCAACTAGTAATTAGTAAATGAGAATACTAGTGTATAACTGTGAAAGAATGTTTGCACACACCTGATATATGAATCCATTCCAAACGTAAAATTTTTGATAATGTGGAGTGTATGGTCCACTATGACGTAGATGTATGGTTTATTGTAATGTGAAATTTATATGAAAAACTAGTTCAATATTGAGCATCATATAATCTATAGTTGGCTATATGGATGAATATATAAATTGTCTCAATCTACTATTTTAAATGTCAAACTTAACTAGCTCTACAATGAAAAATTGCAAAACTTAGCCCTTTATTCCAGTTTTCAATATTATAATTGTCTAAAAAAATAATATATTTAAATATTTGCATGATGTATATTTCCACCTTTTTTCCATATTAAATTTTAAACAAATAAATTTTTCCATTTCAAATTGAATTCAAACTCCAATTTGATAATTAATATTTTTTTTTGAATTTTAACCGATTAAATTTTTCCATATCAATTTAAATTTTAACTCAAACTTGTTAATTGTTTTTGTTTTTTTTTTCAATTTTAAGGAATTTAATTTTTC
Source organism: Pinus taeda (assembly GCA_000404065.3). Classification (NCBI taxonomy): domain Eukaryota; kingdom Viridiplantae; phylum Streptophyta; class Pinopsida; order Pinales; family Pinaceae; genus Pinus; species Pinus taeda. The sequence goes on from APFE030546359.1 coordinate 181,335, forward strand.
AATATCAAATTGAATTTGAACAAGAACTTGGTAAATAGACTTTTTTATTTTTTCCTAAATAAGATGACACAATGTATTGGTTTTTTTTAATATAGAAATGGACTCATTGTTTTATATATTTGAGCTATGGAGTACTCTACAAGTCAATTAGTTAAAGTTTCAATTTTAGAAAAATTATTCTCCATAAATTACATTAATGATTTAGGGTTCACGGTTGAGGTTCATTATCACCACAAAAAATGGATAATAAGATCAACAAATCACATAATTATAGCGCTCATGCAACCATGATTTAGCCAAAATATATATTTTTTAAAATTATGAATCACATAAACTTCCAAAATTTCAAATTTTTTTAAAGTTATGAATCACATAAGCTTCCAAAATTTTCAATTTTATAATTTAAGAAAATTGATATATATTAAATTTTTTTAAATATAAAAATGAATTCAGCTTTTTAGATATTTGAATAATTGACTACTCCACAACTTGGAATTTCATTTCTTATTAGTTTTTAAAAGAAAATTGACCTCAACATCTATAGGAAAAAACGACCAAAGATGCTTCGTTGAACTACTGCTCAGAGAATCTATACAGACGAAAGGATGAAGGGTATACCATACATCATGATCGTGAGTGGAATATCTGAAAAGGCATGTCGTCGCTACAGGACACTGATCACTTGCCACAAAGCTACAGGCTTAACAAATTTTGGAGTGACCGTAAAAGCTGGGATTTCTTTACAGGTGTCTGCTTTTTAGTGCAGGGCATGGAAATCCATTGGATAACGGTAGATCCCCACGTTTGGAATTTCTCGTTTGACTTATATTGTGCGGAAAGGTGGATAAGAAGAGGACCAGAGAGCGACGAAGGAATTTCAGTTGCGACGACACGTGTCAAGAATCAAGAATCTGAGTTATTGGTAATCGTCCATATGAAAGCCGGGATCGCAATTGGATTGAATTGAATTGAAGAATTTTAATGATGTCCACCAGACCAAAACAGTTTAAGGTATTTAGATATTTGATGAACAAAACATTATATAAGTGGTCTTGTCCGTATTTTTTATAACAGTTTTTTTTGGGTGCTGATTGGTTTTGTGAGTTTTTTTTCTCTAAATAATTCACATAGATGGTCCATTTTCAAGTCGTTTTTGAATTGATTATGATTGTTTTTATAAACAACATATTCCACGAAATACACAGGAGCGTTGCATCAATATTGCTATTAACGAGAAGCACAACATATAAGCTAGATTACCAAGTTCGGCTGTATCAGCCTAAAAAATTTGGAAATTTGTTAACACGATTAGGTTGTGTCATACGATAAATTTAATACGATACGGATTTTTTTAGTTTACGGATTTGATTTATGTTAACAGTCACTAAGATTTTCTGCTTCTTATTATCTTCAAAACGGTCGGTTGCAGCTATAAGCAAAGAGGCTAGAGTAAAAAGCAAGTCGCTTAAAATAGATGGAAACATGCAAGGTAAAATAGATCTATAGAAATAGCCTACCACCAAGGTAAAATAGATCCATAGAAATAGCCTACCACCAAGGTATTCACTGAGTAACCTTATAACTTTTACCTTTTATGTGTTAGAAAGTGTGAAAAATAATAATTAATATATTTTTTAGTAAACTAGATTTATATATCAGAAGCATTAAAAAATAATTAAAATAATATATTTTTTTATATTAAAAAGTATGAGTATATAATAATTTTTATATTAAATAATATTATAAAAATCTATATTTAAAAACCAGGAGTATATTAAAAAGGATGGTTAAGTTATATGTTAAAAATTGTAGAAGCAATGTTATATTTAAAACAGTTAATATTAAAAGCTCAAGAGAAAGGTAATTTATATATTAAAAAGTTTTAAAATTTTAAAATAGTTTTTTCTATTTTTATTTGAAATATAGTTATTAGTAAATTGGACGACAGTGGTTCATTGTAATTCTTGGAATAGAATTCGATTTAACGTGTTTATCTTTTGTGATCACTCTAATGATTAATCTATATATACTTATTGCTGAACAAATTAAGATTGGGAAGAGAGAGATTGAAATATAAGTTTCTTGATATGGGTTTACCACTTAAAAGCTTATTTTTAATATTCAATATTTCCTTTTTTTATATTAAACTTTGGGTTTGATTTTTTGTTATTTATATTATTATATTTGCAATATTGATAAATTTGATGCATTTTTTTCATTGTTTTCTTATAATCTTAAATAGACAAAAAAGATTAATGTTGGAAATACGTAACATTGTATAAGTCAAGAAATATTTATTTCATTTTTTTTGAAAAAAAATAAGAATTTGTTAGTATTTTATAAGAGGTATACTCCCGAATTTTTCCCGAATTAAATTTTATATTGGCGAATTTTTTCTGTATCCAATCGAATTCGAATCCGTATTCGAATTCAAATTTGGTAACTATGCATATAAGTAGTCTTTGTTCGTGTTTTTTATAACAGTTTTTTGTCATTAACGAGGAGCACAACATATAAGTAGTCTTGCTTGTGTTTTTTATAACAGTTTTTTTGGTGGTGCCAATTGATTTCGTGAAGTTTTTTTTCTCTAAATAATTCACATAAATTGTCTATTTTCAAATTGCTTTTGAATTGATTATGATTGTCACGCTTCATGATAAAGTGAAAATTTTATCGGCTCTTTTCCTAAAAAAGACACAAGTTCTTTCTTCTCACTTTTTTTTTTTGAAAACTAACCGAACTAAAATTCAATAATCGAAGAATTGGAAACTACCCAAACTGAAATTCAATAATCAAAATAAATGGAGGGACGCATTATTGTTGACGTCAGTGTCATTTGTTTTTTCACGACAGATATTTGATCGATGAAGTTGAATTTGCAGTCGTCAAAATCAAATGAGAAAATGAGTTGAGAACTCATTATTCTTTGCGTCTGTGTCATGTGTCTTGTCGCGCGAGATATTTGGTTGATCGCTGCCTAGCTTGACACGTCGCGAGCGAAGAGATATCCCAAGTGACGATCTGTGTGGTTCGATATTTTTTTGGGGTCCCTCCCTCACCCGAATCGTCCGATCCGACATGAGTTGATAAGGTGTCCCGATCCGATTCGTTAACAGATAATGAACGGCCTTGGGAAGATAATCTCCACCCGAATCGACCCTACCCTAAAACCCCCACCAATTCGTGTCGACTGCCGACGGTAGTCGACAAAAGGAAATGCTGCAATAATGCCACCTGGTAGAGCGAGAATTCATGTGGGACGGTTTTGGATTATCCCAATGTCAATGTCGGACTCAGATCACTTTGGACGCGATGATTTTGTCGGTCGAGAATATCCATGGAGGCCATTATCGATTGTTAGGCATCTTTCGCTTTCGGCACGAAACGTGGCACTACGAGGGAAGCCTGTGGCTGAATCTGAAGTGGGCCGCCTCCATCTCAATCTCAATCCTTTTTCTATCTTGCAACACCCTTAGTCCGGCCCATTCATCCCAAGGGTTTCAAGTTAATGTTTTAAAATTCTGACAAGGATTCTGAACTAGTCAAGGATCGATTTCAATTCCGAATCTCACTTGGGTGTCGAGTCGGCCCAGTTGATTTTAATCTCTGTTTTTTTTTTTAAACACATTAAATATTTATTTTTTTATTATAAAAAAACATAATTTTAAATATTTTTATTTCGTGTGTCTAACCATAAAGCATTAGAATATAGAGAAAAGACAACATATGATCAAAGTAGCTCATAAATATATTCATTATATCACAACGACACCCAGTATATTGTCCAACACATGTAATATATAAATATAAAGCATTAGAATATAGAGAAAAGATAACATATGATCAAAGTAGGCTCATAAATATATTCTTTATATCAAAACGACACCTAGTATATTGTCCAATACATGTAATATATAGAGATCAGAACAAAACACATAACCAAAGAGACTCTAAATGACCTCTGCGACAAAATATCACTAGTCACTTTATTACTATGGATAAGAGGAGGTGCTCTTTACCAAAGAGGCTCTAAATGACCTCTACAACAAAATATCACTAGTCACTTCATTACTATGGATAAAAGGAGGTGCTCTTCTATGTCTATCCCAACACAAAGTTGCTTGGTCTCTTGCACAGTAAAGAAATGAATGCCATTGAGTGACAAAGGGAACATGCCAATCTGGGAGCTTTTTTGTTCCAAAAAATGTCTTTTGCTCTTATGAAATGAGCTTCCATTAAGAAGTCATTTTTAAGTTTGATGTGACAATCATGTGATATTTTTCTCCCTAATTTCACCTCTTGTCTGGATCTTAACAATAAAGGTTATTGTTGCATTGTCTTGTTGTGAAAATTTACTTGTTTGACATTGTGTTTCATTGCTTGTCTTTGGTAAAAATATTCCTTCCATTTTTTCAGCTCCTCGTTTAAGTGCCCCCATTATAGTACAAGTAAAAATCTAGGCCACAAGACGAAAAACAACCAAACTGATTCGGGCTTGGCCGAGTCAGTCGGTCTGTTAGAGTAACAGGCCAAGTCGGTGACCGACTTGGCTAGTTCGGTAACACACTGACCTTTGCCCCAGTTTTTGTATCGAGACGACCCAGGCAAGGGGTCCGACTTGGTTGGCTCGGTAGATTTTGAATCGGTTCGACCGTTTTTAAAACACTTTTCATGCCTAATCCACTCAATTGTCGAGGCGTGATCCAGATGGATCCAAGAAGAATTGAACAAGTGTCTCATGACATAGGGTTAATGACCTTATAGGGGTTTATCTCGATCTTACACCATTAGGCAACCCCATCCAAAAAAGCCTCACACCTAATCTACCAAACTATTGGGGCTTGCCCTAGATAAACCTAAGAAAAATTGAACCGTTGTGTCATGAGAGAGCACCACTGAATTGGCTTAGAACTTAGCTAAATGTCAACCTTACACTGTGCATTCCCTTTTAGCGCAGTCTAAAAATGGAGTAAGTTGGCCCTGAAAACAATAAGTTTTCAAGCAAGTTATTGGTTAAATCAAGCAATTTTTTTTCGAAATCTCAAGTATAGTGGGAAAACACCAAGATTTTGAGTGTCCTCGAGATTTTCAATGGCGCTGAATCTATTTCTACCATCTAAAACAAGATTCAAACACTTCTACTATCAAAATTTTCAAAAAAAATCTACTCTTTTCATTTTAATCATGTTGTTACGTAATATTAAAAAAATAGTCCTACATGAATAACAAAAACGTGATTTGCGTTGACTGACTGGTTACCAAGGGCCTCAGCTGGAATCGACCGGCCGCCATCTACGTGTCAAAATTGAAAATGTCATTACTCGTTGAAAACATTGATCGGCCATGAAACCAATGTGGACAGTTAACGAAATTCACCAACTTTCGCACAACACGGAACTGTGAGCTGCAATTATTTATAAAGTCGATATTTTTTGGTCGGACCCCACCTTGGTTTCCGAATTTCAGTTGGTTTTTGAGAATAAATGCCAACAAAGATTTGACTCATTTGATCCAAAATCTACCCAAATCTTCTCCTAAACATATAAAAACAAAAATCTCGTCAGAAGGGGGATTTTCCCAATTGGAGCAAGTGAGATAACTCAAAATCTTTGCGGCGGAATTCGACTGGACTGATTTGGCTCAAAATCCACCGAGATTTCAAAATACTTTGAACTTCACATTTTAGTTCGGTACTTCGCACGTAAAGACATTCGAAAAAGAAATATTATTTTGGTAAGTTAATAAATTAATAAATGTAACGTTTTCAATGGAATTCTGGATCTGAGTCAAGATTTATCCAGATCTGGACAGAAAATTTGAAAAAGAAATGAAGATTCTTCAATTAAATTTTGTTGATTTGATTCAAATTTTTAGAAATTTCATGCCCAAAACAATAAAAGGAAATAAGATTTTATCAATCAAATATATCAATAGAATTTTATTAATAGGAATATTCTTAATTCATTTTTTTCTCTAGATTTATTCGGAGTTTTTTTTTTCTCTAGATTTATTCGGAGTTGTCTATAATGCGACTTTTTGGAGATTCCAGTGACGGAAGAAATTGAGGTTAAATCTTGATTTGTTGCAGTTAAAATGGTTTTTTAACTGCATATTTGGATTCAACACCCTGAAAAACCCCCGGGACACTTTGATTGTGCAGAAACTAGCTATCAAACTTGTGATTCCAATAAATTGCTGCCGGATTTTGACCGGAAAAACCCACCGGAAAGGCTTTCAAAAAGTCGACAACTGCGATTTATTCTCCAATTTAGAAAAAAAAACAACAAACATATGTTCAATCTTAAGGTATTATTATTTTATAGTTATTTTACAGCTTAGTATGATGTAACATTGTATTTTTTCAGTAAGGTGTAATATTGTTGATCTTTCATTAAAGTTGAAATTTTACTCATATTTGCCTAAATAAAAAATTTAAATAACTTTACAAAATATCTAAATAATGTAGATTCATAAAAAAAATTGGGCATGAAGAAATTGGATCCCTCTAGGCTCATGTTAAATACTATTTAAGATGGATCTATGTTGGTTATAAAAATAAATAGTCTATGTTTATTGAATTGGATTATGTTGATTAGAATGGTTGTTATCCTCCCCACCCAAATTCAAGTTTGATAAATTGACATGTTTACTTGGAATAGAGTACCTATGTTGTCCACTTAAGTGAGGCTATAGTGAAAGCTAACCTAGTACTAGCAACATCTCTCTTGCTTTTTGGACTAAGAGGGACACCAACTTTCTTCCCCACAATACCCAATACCCATAAATTTAAAATCAATAAAGGTTATCTCAGATAGTTAAGAAAAATTCTTAATCCCAACTTTTTTCCCCACAATACCCCATGCATAATTTAAAGTCAATAAAAATAATCTCAATTGATTGAGAAAAATTCTTCACCCAATTTCAAATCGGTCAACAACGTAATAAAATATAATACCTAAAAAACACTAATTTCTTTCCTAGAAAACAAAAAAATTTAACATAATAAATTAGGATCTCTTATGAATATTATAACCCTTAAATGAATAATCAACAACATAACCCTTAAATGAATAATCAACAACTTCACTCTAGCCTAATAAAAAATAGACTACTTTCTTAATAAAAAAAATTATTAAAACAAATTCAATCTCTTCTCACTTTAATCTTTTAATTTTTTTTCAGCAATTCAATAAAGTAACTATTAATAAAATTACATATATTTTTTTAATATCTTCTATGTTTTTGAAACAAACCTCTTAGAATATTTTCCCATTTGTTTATATCATTTATAGTCTATACCATCTTCCCTTAACAAGAAACCAAAGACCATGTCATTAGTTGCAGATGTCAAATCGGTTTAATAGAGTGTAACTTAAACTATGAAAATGATTACGGGATCTTAAGTTTTGTATTTTATTCCAATAATAAATTTCTTTTAAATTGTTTTTTTAAATAAAATCCTTGATTTTTTTTGGCATCGCTTATTTAGTTTATTAAATGAAATAAAAGAAATAAAATTATATTATTAATTTTCAATATAATATTGTATTAATTTAAAAAAATTATGTAATATTAAGTATGTAGATTTGATTAAGACCCAAAAAAAAAACTTTATTTTATCTTAAAAATAATTTATTTAAAATTTAAATGGGTTTATTTAAACCAATTAAATTAGTTAATTTTATATTATTGTTAAGTTATATATTTATTGATTATCTAAATAAGAGTGTATATCAATATTTTCTTGTTACGATGTATTACTGGAAACTAAACAAATGATGGAATTTAGAGAAATACCAATATTGTCAAGGAAGTTTTTATAGAGTAACAAAGTTGCAGCTACATTTTCCACAACCTAATATAATTGAAGGCATCCATAACTAGTCAAAAACATTGTTGTAAGCAAAAGTGTAAGGCATGAAATAAACTAGGTTGAAGTTGCCACATCAATTGGCACAACAAGGGTGCTTGGAGAAGTTGGTCTCTTGCCCTTAGAGAGTAAGGCCTTAATCCTAGCCAATCACATCATTTGGTGCAACAAGGGTGCTTGGAGAAGTTGGTCTCTTGCCCTTAGAGAGTAAGGCCTTAATCCTAGCCAATCACATTGTCATATCCCTGTGTTCAAGAGACATCTAGGGATTCTATGCAAGTAGTATCTTAAGTTGTAGAGAAATTTTACTGATGTTCTCTTCTTTCTCCTCCAAAGCTTTGCCAATAAGCTTGTTGAGATGCCAAGAGAGCTCAATAGTGCATGAATAGAGATTTTATTGAGTGCATGTATGGCCTAGATTAGCAATCCAATCTACTGCATGGCCAAGAATATCCTAATTAGTGTAAGCATTCCACTCTTCCATAGCTTCCAAAGTGGCTTTGTCCATTGTAGATTGAATGTGCTCCAAAGTTGAATCCCTATATCTCTGAGCCATTGATTATGCTTGAGACGATCTTGATAACTTCCCTTGCCTATACTAGCCAAGCCACTTCAACATCTCATTCTCTAACACAACATTATGGGAGGTTTGCTAGAAAGGATGATAACACTACTAGCTACAAGGGTGCACCAATGGAATTTTATGTTCACCCAAGTATTCTACTAAAAGGAAAGATATTGAGGAGAAATTATTGTGGAGTCATGGGGGTTGGTTAAGGCTACCGACCAACTAAGTAGGAATGCATGTGAGGGGCACTAAGGGGATATCGTGAGGATTCCTTAGAGGGAGGGGTCACACAACTAGTAGCAAAGATGATAAATTCATAAGCTGAGTGCAAGGAAACCATCGATATTGGGTTATTGAGTGCCAAGAAAAGACTTAAATATTCATCCTTTATCAAATTATCCATGAACACCACAAAATATTCAAGAGGAACCAGGGAGAAATTGTGAAAATATTCACTTAACATCTTGCATGATTATGTTAAATGCCATTAGACATCAATAGTTGGAGTACATTTCCTCCCCACCACCGAATAATAACTAAAGGTTGCTCCCCTTCACAAGTTGTGAAGCACTCTCACAACACTGACACTAAGTTGTTATTCTCCACTCGAAAATGGTGGAAACACCCACCACGTATAACTAGGGGGAGGCACAGCCAGGGGGACTTGTGCCTTCCCTTCTACTCAATATAGAAACAACACTCTAGGAAAGGATTTTTAGAGAGCGGTTGCCTAATTTCCCAGTGAATTGAGGCTTAACCACATGAAACCAATGTGGCACGAAGGCTCTCGACGTTGAGGTCATCTGAGTGTATCGTCCCATATTCACAAGGTGATGATATGTGCATTCAATGCCATTTTCATTTAGTTTTAATTGGCTTTGTCGGGTGGAAGGTAGGATGGCCCTACCTCCCCCCTTGTGAGAGTGGGGTAACAACAGTGAGATTTTGCGCCTTCTCCCTTAGCACTATTTGTCTTTAATACACCTTGATCGAGGGCTTAACTCATTTTTTATTAACATATTTTATTTATAATTAAATAATTAAGAATGATTTTTTTTTCTTTCTAAACTAGATTTCTTTAAATGTTTTAAACCTATAAGGCATGCCTCTTGTACTTTTTTATCATGTTTTATGGTTAATATGATATCATTAAAACACGCACACATACATGTACACATATATCATTAGTTGTGGATTTAACATTGACCCATAATCTATGAGTGTGATATAATGATTCTTCTTATATTTCATATCAATAATTTTTTTTTTTTGGTCCTTTTAAAAAAAATTGGCCATCAATGTTAGTGATCACGATTTTATGTTCTATGTGATTCTATGAAAAACAAACAAAAATAAAATCACAATAATACTTATGGATATAACATCATCCACAACCAAAAATGTTACATAACATTATGTCAATATTATATAAATTCAACAACAACAAAAAGGAAAACATCACTAGTTGTGGATGGCATTATGTCAATATTTTGTAGTGTCAAAAACAACAAAAATGAAAACAACATCACTAGTTGTGGATGTAACGTCTGACAACAATTAAGAGGTATTTAACATTATCTATATATTTTTATTCATGGCTTGACATATTATAGGTTCAACAAGGAGAGTGACATAGTGATTCTATTTGTGTTTTTCTTTCTTTTTTTAGCTTGACCCATGAGGATTTGAACATTGAATCTTATTGTTTACATAATACTTCATATTATGATAATCACCAATTGAACTCCATTTCGTGGGCCATCCTATTTGTGTTTTATTAAGCTACTAATCATTTAATTTTTTGATAGGAAAATTATGTACAAATTACATTTTTAAGGTAGTAATTTTTTTTTTTAAACTGTAAGTTTTAACCCCATACAAAAATCACCTGCATACGAATTCTAAAAACATAAAATAAACAATGCCGAGAGCATAAAACATAAAACAAATATACAAAGATATTTTCCCCTGGATCCCAAAACCGAGACTACTAGATTGATTTTTCATTATATTCCTTTCAATGTTACAATACATATATATACATGTCGAAGCATCCATAAACCCCAATCCATTAACCCTAGATTAGAACATAACCGTAGTTCCCACTTATTGTTTTCTTTCCATAGGGGGCCACAGGAGAGCTTAGTCATTACTCCAACCCTGAAATTTCCATTGTTTCTCTACACCAAGAGAACTTCTTAGTGCTCATAGACTTTGCCAATGCATCTGCAATATTCTTCAATGCGTCCACCTTTTCCAGCAACACCTTTTTGCCCTCAACCATATCCCTCACAAAGTGATATTGAACATCAATGTGCTTTGTCTTTGAATGATAAACATGGTTTTTTTTCAAGAAAATTGCACTTTGGTTGTCACGATCTATCTGTATAGCTCGTTGTACCAACCCCATACTTGAACACAATCTCTGCAACCAAATTGCTTCCTTGCTTGCATGAGTGGTTGTTGTTTAGTCAATTTAGTGTCCTAAATTGCTACATAAATTATCAATCCGGGTGTCGTAAACTAATGAAGTGTAGTGCACTATATGTGCTAGATAACCCTTTCTTACCTCACTATTTTCAATTTTATGTTGTTTTGGGGTTTTGTTCTTTGACTTCCTAGAATGCTGTAATGTAATTGAAATCCTAATTTACTGCTAAAGTGGGAGTTTAAAAGTACTTTTTAGGTCAAGTTTGGAAGTGGAGTTTCAAGAAGATGAAGACAAAGCTTATTTTCTTGCTTATTGTAATGTTTTCCAAAATATGAGCTTAAAAGACTCTTGAAACTGCTATCTACAAAATTAAAACTTGAATGAGAAAATGAACATGCAACTATCTATATCAAACCGAGAATGAAGTAGTAGAAATGAAACTACTACTTCTGCTATCTATTCTATCTGCAAAATTAAAGTCTAATGAACTACTACAATTAAACCAAAGGCAACAGTAAAACTTGAAACTGATTTTAAACTAATGATCAGCCAGTAATCTCAATCATAAACATAACACTTTACTAATTAACTTGAAAATCAGTCAATAGCTAAAGGCTCCGGAAATATCATCTTATAGCATGAGAGAATAACATTAAACTATCTAACTCTACACTAATGAACAGCAAGTAAACTCATTTATAAACATAATACTTCACCAATTAGCTTGAATTCATCAACTAAAGGCTTTGGAAATATCAGCTTATAATATGATAAAATGACATTAAAACTATCTAACTCTAAACTAGTGAACAACAAGTAAACTCATTTATAAACATAGCACTTCGCCAATTCGCTTGAATTTATCAACTAAAGGCTCCGGAAATATTAGCTTATAACATGAATGACTATATTAAGAAAGAAAAGGTACTGAACAACAAGTAAATCTCATTCATAAACTCCATATTTCGTCAATTAGCTCTGAAGGTAAACCATCAACTAAAGGCTACGAAAACATGTACTTATGTAATGAGTATCTATCCTATTGAGCAAAAACATAAAACAATTGGAACTTGGAAACTAAAGAACAACAGAAAAAGTGAGTCCCAAAAATGCTACTTGATGCAAGTTTAGTATTACAACTAAGAAGCTCAAGCATAAACAAATTGAAAGACCTATTGCTACATTGAAATGCATCTATTAGGGTTAGTAAAAACAAGTGACAAACTGCAATACATATACAATGTTAAAATGATTATGAACATAAACAAAACACAAGCATTATACAGTTGAACGAAAGAAAATACGAATGAAAATATACAAAAATGAAAAAGAAACCTCAACCACGCAGGGGCCCTGTACACATCCTTGGATTATCAACGCAAATCTACTTCACACGCTTAGGCAACCATATATGAAAACAAAGTTTTTATATTATGAAAACAGAGAACTGTGTGTCTCTTGATTACAAATGGAAATCACACTATTTCAACAGTAAAAACATTAACTTCTTTTGCGTTCCAAATGCTTGAACTTATAGGAGAAATTCATAATTGTTTCTAAGAGGAAAATCCTCTACAGTAGACACGTGAATAGGTCATGTATCGAGGATTTAGCCTTTCGGTTGGCACAAACAATAAATCTTTGCATAGCGGGTGTTGGATTTGGTTATGCAAGTGGAAAAATGAATCCTTAGGTTCAGGAACAGGCCTCGGACTCAATTGTGTGCCAAAACAGAGTTCTAACTGCTGTATAACTTCTCCATTGACTCCCCTTTGACAGGGGTCTTTTCCCTCGAATCTGATCAAATGAATAGGACCCTATCCATGTGTTGACATTTCCTGAGCTACCCATGTGGCTTGTTCCTCTTCTCGACACCTGTAACCTGCAAAAGTATGAAGATGGTTGTGGAATTGCTAGTTAGCTACGGAAATTGGCTATATTCCATAGCTGAGAAACAAAACCTTATCCAAATAACACACATCATAATAAAATTTGAAAATCACTAAAATGTACTCCTGGAATGAACATGCAATGACTTTTGATGGCTTAGGATGCACTGGCATTGGAAAACAGAGGAATAAGGGTGAAGACAATGCTTGAAAAAGAGGTAGTTTTGGGGCTCAACATACCCCCACTAAGAAGTTGTTGCATGTCCTCATGCAACCAAAATTGTAGCAATCCTCCTTCTACTGCATCTGCTCTGAAACCTCTGCTAGAACATCCAACCTCTTCTTCTTCTTCCTTGCTGCCATTGCCATTCTAGGCTTCCTCATAAGGCATATATATTTAAGGTTGATGAAGGCCCTGCTTAGCTTCCTATTTTTCTTCTTCAATTTTCTATTTTTCTTATGCCATAATCCCAAATGAAGCATGGTATTGTCATGAATTATTTTGTCCAGCTTGTTTTGCTCCTTCAAAGCTTCATTTTCCCTTTGCATATGTCTATTTAAGACCTCCAATTCATAGATTTATTGCTTTAATGAATGAATCAGAGTTTCCTGTGATGTAGCTAGCTGGTTAGATGAAATCCCCTATTCTGCTATTGTGTTCTTCTGCTCCAATGATTCAATATAATCATAGATTTGCTACTGAGCTTGGTCAATCTTTGGAGATGCTTTTCTTGGACTACTTTCAAAGTCTAGTTGAGGAGAAGAAGAATATTGTGGACTTTGCTTGAATGAGGTGTTATATGGTGATTGGGTTGGATTCTCCCCTCCCAAGTCTATGAATTGAGCTTCTTTTATTTGTGTTTTCTTCAACTTGCCTTTAAGCCTAGAGCTTCTTCTTAGACTTTGTGAGTCTATATTCTCTTTTTCTATGACCTATCTCCTCTTCCCTTCTTTTTCTTTCTTGGATTGTTCTTTAATGTGGACTAATTTTTCAGAGAGAAATTGTTCTTCTTTTGATGAAGGCTTAGGAGTTTGATAGATTTCCTTAACTTTTCTTTTTCCTTTCTGTTTTATTTGCTTCATTATTTCAGTTAGAGTTTCAGAGGGAAATTCTTCCTCACTATTTTCTTTTGCTAAACTGGTAAGAGTATCTTGAATTATCAGAGTTGCTCTTCTCCTCCTACTTCTCTTTACTAAACTCCCTTCAGATAACTCAGGTGGATCTTGGAAAAGTTCCTGAACAGGAAGTTTTCCCATGTGTCTCCCATATCCTTCAAGTGATTTTCAACTAAGATTTTTATGAGACCATGGTGGTAAAGATGGGGTTCTATATCTTCTATGTTCCTTTGAACAGTGGTAGAAATCTTTCTTAAGATATTCAATAGAAAGTAAGGGAGATTGATGGTCTCATTTTCCAAAAATTTCATCAATAACCTTATGTGATACATGTACATTGAGCCATATCTACCCTCACACATGATAAATTTCTGAATAATCAAGAGCAAGCTACTCCATTTATCCTTTAATGCTGAGATAGGAATTCCTCTTTTGAAAATTGATATATCCATATCTGGCTTTCAAAGAATAACTCTCCAAGCATTTTCATTGAAGTCTTTATTTTTGAACCACCTTTCTCCATATTTTGGAAGTTCTGTTGCAGCTGCAATGGAAGATTCAGTCACTGAAAACCTTATATCTCCAATTTCCACTTCTATCCCATTAAAAGATCTTGCAAATGTTTTGGTAACTTCCTTGTGGTGGCCGTTGAATTTCTTGATAAACTTCAGCCAACCAGCCTTCTTCAATGTCCCCCTCAACTGAGGGTATCCCTCCATGAACTTAACTCCTATGGGCTCTGTCCTTACAATGAGACCCATTCTGCTTCTCTTCATTGTGTAGATACCTCTGTAAATTACGGTTATATGGAAATAGAATGGTTATAGGGATGAAAATGGAAGAAGATTGTAGAGAGAATTGATGGGTATGAAACTGGGAAAAATGATGAGTATGAGCTTGAATGATGGGGAGTTTCGAAATAGGAAAAATCGTATGCACAGGAACAGTATGGAGGCTGTGAGGTCCGGTGCACACACATACTGCGTGGAGCATTACTTATGTACAAAACTGAAAAAATGAATGGAGCCCAAGTGCTTTGCGTTCATAAGAAGGCTGCGGGAGTAAGAAAACAAGAAACTCGGTGGGTGAAAGAGCCGTATTCAACTTGATTACGTTCACATAATTAGCCGTTTAAACAGGTGGAGTAAGGATGTATGATGAAGTACGAGTTAGAATCAGAGGCAAATCATGAGACCATTAAGAATTAAATGGGAGGGTATGGTGGAGTTATGGTGGGAGGGTATGGTGGAGTTATGGCAACAATCAAATCACATCATGACATGTTAAGGAGTAGTGATTATTCAAACTGTAAAATTTATGCTTTTATAGTGTTATTTGAAGTGGGTTTTATTCTCACCTTTGGAATCATACCTTTTCCATTTGCTAACCTTTGATTGCTTGCTTTTGTAGGTGCTTTAGGTGCTGACGTCTCCAAAATATTTCTCCTTCCATACTTGCATCTGGCTTTTTTTTTTTTTTTTTTTGGCTAATAATTCAACTGTTATTGCAGAGTAACAGGATTAGCTGCAGAATCAGAAAACAGTCATGGAATTGGAAAACAACTGTGGAATGTAACATAGTAAATGAAAGATGAATTAATGAATGAATGAAAATGAATGATTGTATGGATGAAACATGGAAAAGTGGATATAAAGAAATACTGAAAGAGAGTTTATTGATGGAATGTGGTGGTGCAATGGAGTGAAATTTGCATAAATGAAATGGAATGGAATAAAACAAACCATGAATAAAATGAAAGACATTCTTCTCTTTTTTTTGGAAAATATAGGGTGTTAGAGTCTTCTGATTTTCACCCTGTATTTTTTGTATAAGAATGCCAATCAGTGATTGGTTTCAAGCTTATACATTTGTTTTTATGTTTTTATTTTATTTTATTTATTTTCAATGATGAAAAAAACAAAGACTAAGTTTGTGGAGAAGAATGATTCTTCTTTACTAACTTCATTTCAAAATTATTTTGAAAGATCTTAATAAACTCCTCCTTTGAGATTGGCTTTTGGTAAATCTTCAATCTATGACCATTCACAAGGAGAGGATTTTGATGCCCATCTATGGTTCTGATTCTTACTGCTCCATTAATTAAAGCTTTTTCAATCTCATATGGCCCAAGCCAATGAGTCTGAAATTTACCTTGAAAATCCTTGAACTTTGAATCAGATAGCAATGCCCAATCTCCTTCTTGAAACCTTTTGTCCTTGATGTACTTGTCATGCCACTTAACTCTCTGCTGCTAGACTAGACCAGTTCCTTGAACTGCATCTTGTCTGATTTCATCAAGTTCATTCAACTGCTCCAGTCTATGCTTTTGAGCTTCTGATAGATCCATTCCTAACTGAATTGCCATCTTGAAAGTTTTAACTTGGAACTCAATGGGGAATAGAACTTGCTTTCCATAAACAATTTCATAAGGTGTGTGTCCCGTTGTATTCCTCCATGTAGTTCTGAAGGCCCACAAGACTTCAGGAAGCCTCTCTGCCCAATCTCTTCTATGTAGATGCATAGTCTTGGTAATGATTCCTTCAATCACTTTATTTGTGGACTCCACTTGACCATTTTCTTGTGGATGATAAGGAGTGGATTTCCTATGCTTGATCTTGTACTCTTCCATAAATTTCTCCATCATTCTGGATGTGAATTGAGCTCCCTGATCTATCAAAATTTCTCTTGGAACATCAAAGCAAGTAAAAATATCCTTAAAAAGAAAACTAACTACTGCATTTTCGTTAGCAAAAAGTAATGCTTTGGCTTCTACCCATTTAGTGACATAATCAATACATACCAATATATACTTTTTCTACTTGGATTGAGGATTAATAGGTCCAATAAAGTCTAAAGCCCATTTTTCAAAGGGTTTTATAAGTACCTAAGGTTGTAATGGAATCTCATTTGAGGGAGTAGGTTTCCCTACCCTTTGGCAGTTGTCGCACCTTTTGACATATTCTCTTATAGGCTGCCCTCCTATCAGAAAAGTGTCCACCACATGGCTCATCATGACATGCTTTAAGAATATCAGGCATTTCATCTTCCTTGACACATCTTTTGATCACAAAATCTGGCCCTGTTTTATACAATTCGTTAGAGATCCATGAATATCTTGAACTATCTTGAATAATCTTTCTTTTCTCTCTAGGAAATAAATGTGAAGGTAACTTCCTTGTAACCAAATAGTTAGCAACATCTGCAAACCAAGGAGTTTGAGTAGTTACTGCAAATAAGTATTCATCAGGAAACTAATCCTCAACCCGAGAGTCTTCTTTGATATTTTGAATCCTGGACAAGAAATCAACAAGTGTGTTTTGTTTTCCAAGTCTATCTAGCATAGTAATATTGAATTCTTGCAAAAGTAAAAACCATCTTGTAACTCTGCCATTAGTAATAGGTTTATTCATCAAATATCTAATTGCATAGTGATCAGTATGAACAAAAGTTTCATAGCCTAGTATATAATGTCTAAACTTGTTAATTGCATGAGCAATAGCTAAGAACTCTTTTTCGGTCACAGTATAATTCAACTCAATGGGAGTCAAATTCTTACTTGTTTACTAAATGGCATAAGGAATCAAGTCTTTTTGTCCCAGTACAGCTCCTAGAGCTGTATCTGAAGCATCTGTAGAAATATGGAAGGGAAGTTTCCAGTTTGGTCCTCTTAAGATAGGTGCTTCAGATATTTTTGTTTTCAAGGCTTCAAATGCTAGTTGGAAACTAGGATTCCACTTGAATTCACAATATCTTGTAAGCAATTCGAAGAGTGGAGATGCTATTTTGGTAAAGTTTTTTATGAATCTTTTGTAATATCCTGTAAATCCTAGAAAACTTCTAACATCTTTTTGGCAATTAGGAATTGGTAACTTGGAGATGGCTTCAACTTTAGATTTGTCTACTTTAATCCCATCCCCTGAAATGTGATTTCCTAAAACAATACCTTCCATAAACATCATAAAGCACTTTTCATGGCTTAATGAAAGGTTCATTTATTTAAATCTTTTAAGGAATTTTTCAAAATTTTCCAAGGCTTCTTCAAATGTGTTACCATAGACTATAAAATCATCCATATATACCTCTACACAATCATGTATTAGATCAGAAAAAATTCCTAATACTGCTCTTTGGAATGTTGTGGGTGCATTATGTTAGTGTTGGTATCTTCATCCCTCTGTCAGTGATCAAATTCTCTTGTTGCATTGCATGTTAGGCATCTCATCCGCTCAGCTGAATTCCATTAGGATCATGGATCATCTGATGGTAGGGGCATATTATACATTTTCCCTCATGTTTTTTACTTGCTGACCCATTTTCATTCATCTAGATCATCTGCAGTCATTTTTTGTCTTTAAATTTGCAAAAGTCATTTTTAGGGTTTTAGGTCTCATTAGGTCTAGGGTTTCGTAAATAAAGTCTTGTAAACGCTCAATAAAGGTTAGTAGGCGCATGAGGAGGTCAAACAAAGTTTTAGCAACAATAATTTCGATAATCACATGCTCAGTGATTGATTTTTCCTCAAAACCCTGTTTTGAGGAAAAACAGAGTTTTTTATGTTTTCATGTACAAATTTGATGTAATTTCATTTTTTCCATATGTAATAACTTCAAAGGCAGCCCTGGTCACCTTTCCAAGCTACTGCAACTCCATCACCTGCAAAGAAAACAAAAAGTCAAAGCATTCAGTTCATCAAAGGCAAAAATAAAGCAAACTGCCCAAAAACAGAGTTTTAAAAGCAAGTCAAAGGCAAACATTAGAAGAATGGGTTTTGTAAATGAAAAATCAAAACTATATGTATATAAACCATTTTTCATGTTTAAAAAGTTCATTTGTGTCCAAAGGAGAAAGAGTGAGCAATTGAAAAGTCGCATTGAAGAAAAGGAGGCAAAAATTGCAACAAGTTTGGTATTCTCAAAGGCGCAGCGCACTCATAGAGCGCAACACATTGGGCAGTGTTTTGCAGTGCAAATTTTAAACAGGCGTGATGCATTGAGGGGGTGTGGCGCACCTGTGAGGTGGCGCGGTGCACAGGGCCATAAGGCCAATTTCACTCACAGCCGCTTCCAAAATTGCAAAATTGGTAAATCCTCACCTTGTCCAAGTAAGTTAACATTCCTCCATGACCAATGAATGAGTTTATCTTGGTGATAATGGTGATTTAACGGGAAAAAATTAAAAACCTACCTCCTTGCATTTCTTGCTACTAATTCCACTCCTAGCCATTGCTCACTCCTTCACTCCTTCATTCCCTCACTTCATTTTCTCCCTCTCTTTACATTTTCATCTACCCACTCCCTAATCCCCATATCCCTAAAATTACTAATCCTAAATCTCTAGTCCCACTATCCCAAACCCTAGTTAAATATCCTCAAACCCTACTTGTTGTCCCAAAGCCTAAATATTATTCCCTAAACCATTCTATTCCCCAAAAAACTGATAGCAACATTCCCCAATCCCTCATACACATTCCCTCCACAGTCCCTCCTACATTCATATCTTTGGCAGCAAAAACCTAAAGACACCATAAAATCTCTTCATACTCATCTAAGAAAACTCAAACATTGGCAAACATGGAGTCAGATTCTTCCTATGATAGAGATGAGGAGACAATCAGTGATTCTTCTAGAGAAATGCATGCACGAAGGAGACCTCACAAGGGTGGTAAGCATAACCGAGAGGAGCCTACTTCACTTGCCGAGTTGCTGGCCTATCCTCTTGCTGTCACATGCTTTCAACACCAATATTGTTATCAGTTCTGTGAGATGGTAGAGAGAGTCAAGTACCACCATGAGCTGGCTAGATTGTTTGTGCTCCATCTTCATAATGGCCAAGTCACTTTCGTAGGTGTGACATTCACCTTGACACCTAAGGCTATTTCTCAAGCAATTGGAATTCCAAATGTCAGTGAGCAGTTGAATAAAAGGCAGCTGATTGAAAGAGAGCATTATGAGCCTTACATCAAGGCTAGTTTTCAGAGACATGTCGGTAGAGTTTTTCCGTTCAGGTATCTGAAGGACACATATGCTCCCTTGATGAAACTCATAATTAAATATTTCAGCTGTGAGGGCAGATTTTCTCTCCTGTATTCCTATCACATCAGAGTGTTGATGCACTTCATTAAGGTGAGAATGATGAATCTCCCATATTTTATTTTTCGGAACATTGAGAAGATGACCACCTTAGCGCACAAGAAGCCTCCTCAGTAGCAGTATAACAGCAGATATCATTTTGCACTAATCAAAATTGTGGTCTTGCATCAGCTTGGTTTACAGAACATCTCATAGGAGGATTTCATTTCACATGAGGTCTTTACAAGTCCTCAAGCACCCCCAACAGTTTTTCATGAGACAGGAGGGCCTTCACATCAACAGGAGATTCATGAAACACAAGCCACTAGTGTGCCAATGTTTCTCACCTACCAAAAGGGCACTAAAAGGTTGTTTGCAGCAGCAAAATGAGTACTATCTCCACCCAGGGTGGAAGGGGTCTTGTTTCCTCCATCAGTAGAGCAGGTACAGGACAAGGGCAAGTAGCCATTACATGATGAGGGGCCTTCAGGAGGACAAGAGACATATTTCATTCTTATTCAGGATGATGATACCGATTTGGGCTCACAAAGCTCAAAGCTTAAATAGATAATTCGGGAGCAGCAAGAGGACATTCATGATTTGTCTCTCAACCTAGAAAGAACCAAATGGATAATCAAATATCTGGAGCAAAGAAACAAACATCTAGAGGATTAGCAAACCATTATGGAGCTACAAAACATACGAGAAAACCGGCAAGCTGCTAAGAGGAGGAAAATCAAGCTGACACCACTTGAACAAGAAATTGATGTTGATCATGAATCTTGGCTTGCAAGGGAAAATATGCATTTGG
The DNA here is from genome assembly GCA_000404065.3 of Pinus taeda. Classification (NCBI taxonomy): domain Eukaryota; kingdom Viridiplantae; phylum Streptophyta; class Pinopsida; order Pinales; family Pinaceae; genus Pinus; species Pinus taeda. The sequence continues at coordinate 202,088 of APFE030546359.1, forward strand.
AAAAAAATTATAGAGAAGGCCAACAGAGAGAAAAATATGTTGAGGCACATGGCCTACTACTACTTGGCGAGAAACAAGGTGTGCAAAGCAAGAATCAGGATTTTGAAGGTCAAGTTGAAGAAAGCATCAAGGAAGCGAAAAGAGAAACATAGACTCCACATCTTATTTGAGGCTTCCTTGGTCCAACACAACACTTAATGAAGAACACTTAGCCCAAATTTCAAGAAATTTGGGACACTTTTTGCAATTTTGAAATTTTTGGCCTAAAAAACAGGTTTTTCTGCCTGATGCGCCGCACCACTTGGCACACGCTTTAGCTAGAGACCTCCTTTTGAGGAAAACTCAACATTTTTGGATTTTTCATGATTAATTCTCTCACATGGCCAAGAAATTTTGACAGGTTTTGAGCTTCCAAAAATGTCAAAAACACCTCAAAAATGACCTTTCTGCCCCTTTTTGGACACACAGGAAGTAGTGTTGGGAGAACTCAGTTTTGGAGTGGAAAATGGAGGCTAAATTCAAAAATTCCACTTGTTATAGAAAGTAGATAGGTAGACCTTTCTAAAAAGCCCACTTGGAGAAAATTTGGTGCATGGGAAGGCCTCCAAAATCAGCTGTAAAAAGGCGCTATGCATAGGGAAATCAGGGCGACGCATAGGATGAAATTTGCTCATTTTGACCAAAAAACTCTGTTTTTCGTCCACTTTCTTCACAGTTTGACTTTTCTCTTTCTAATAGTCAAACTCATGATGTAATTTAATGTGAATTGATGGATTTGGGTGTAATTATGCTAAATTTTCACTCATAGAGGTAGATTCATCCATGAAAAGGTAGTTTGCAACTGAATGAATCAGTTCCCTTGTTTTTAGAGGCAAGCTGTTCCACTACCTACTTTTTGGTTCTCAGTTTAGACTTTGTTGGAATAGCTCCTAAACTTATGGGCTCAACCCCTAAAGGATAGGATGAGTTGTTTATTTCCTATATCTACTAGTTTTTCAGTCATTAGAAAAGGTTGGACTTTTGGGAAAGCTTGGAGCTTCATTGTATACTCATTTCAGTAGTTTGGCAAAGGAATAGACTAGGGTTTACAACACTTTATGGGATTCTTGTGGCATCTTGATTTGGTATTGTGTTTCCTTCTATAATTTTAAGTTTACATGTGTTTTATGTATGCCATCATCTCTCTTTGCTTCATCTTAACTAAATAAAAAAAGGATAACGGTAGAATTCATTGATTTGTAGTGCTCTACCTAGGGTTTTGTTTAGTTATTTATGTTTTCAGCTGTTTGAAGAGGATCCCTGAGACTTTCATGCCCTCTTCAACTCCTCACCAGTCTAAAATCTCTCCATCTCACTCAATTTGAAGTACCAAACCATTTGCTTACCTCGCCCCATAGAGATCTCTGCAAAATTGAGCCTAATTCCCCGTACCCAAATCTGCCTTTCACATTTGAACCAACAAAACATCATCAAATTCAATCAAACTCTTCTGCACACATGCCTAGCCTAAAATTAGTTTTCACATCAGTCAAATTAGGCCTCATTGATCATATTTTGCTGAGAATGGCAAGGAGAGTGCCCTCTCCTGATCTGGTAGGGCTAGCTACCAAGTTAAGTGTGGTTTGATGTTATCTTAGATCCTACCTTTCTCCGCCCGAGGTAGATTTAGGTACTAACACATTACATAATCCAAGAGGAAGCACTCAGTAGGAAAAAGTTCCCCATGGACAAGTAAATGTGGTCTTATCTTGATCTTCAGGTGCCACCTGAATTTGATTATAACCACTAAAACCAGCCAAAAGTGAAAAGTACTTTTTACTTGCTAATGTATCTAATACCTGATCTATAAAGGGCAAGGGAAAGTGATTCTTCAAGGTTGCTTTATTCAGTTATCTATAATCAATGGACACCCTCCATTTACCATTCTTTTTAGGTACTATTACCAAGGGAGAAACCCATTGGCTATATGAGATTAGGTAAATGAAGTTTACATTAAGTATTTTTTGGAGCTCTTCTTTCACAATATCCCTAAGATTAGGATTCATCCTTCTCTGAGGTTGCTTGATTGGTCTACTGTTTTCCTCAAAATAGATATGATGGATACAAGTCTTAGCGTCAATACCTTTCATATCAATATACTCCCATGCAAATGCAGCATAATGTTTTTGTAAGATGTTGGTTAGCTCCTCTTGTTGTAATTTCTCCAAGTTTTTGTTTATATTCAATGTTCTACCTAGAAAAATTTCAATTGCAGAACTACCAAACTCTTCCATGGAATAAAGAGACATTTGCCTAGATGACAAGTATTCAATATCAGAAATTAGCTAAAATTGTTCATGATCATATTCTGAAGATGTTTAAAAATTTTCTAATGTGTTCAAAATTTGACTATCCTCACTAATTTTTGATATAGTAAAGATAGGCTGTATAACATCTTCATCATCGACCCATTCATTGTCATCTATTTCTGTAATTCCTTTTGCTGGAGGATACAAAGCAAATTTTTTTGTTTAACTACCATCAAAAATGTACATGTCACCAGTTCTACAACTAATAAAAAAATCTGTTGTGGCTAGCCAAGGTCTTCCTAAGATGAGTGGGTGTCCTCGTAAATTATTCTTGGGAGTTAAAATCATGAAATCCATAGGATATTCCCAAGAATCTAAGGAGACTGAAATGTCTTCTAGCATACCATCTGGTTTGATTACTGATCTATCTACAAGTTGCAGTAAGGTAGGTGTGTAAAGAAGATTAGGAAGTTTAAGTTGTTCCATAGTCTGTCTACTCATAATGTTTATAGCTGCCCCTAAGTCAATCAATATATTTAGAATTTCAATTACATTTATGTGTGTCTTGACAATTGGACTTCCTGGATCCACATATTTCTACATGGTAATCTTTCCCATCATGATATTTCTATTTTTCCTACCAGGTGCATTTTTTTTCTGTCTCTTGGTTTTCTACCTAGTCTTTTGATACTCAACTCCTTAATTGTTTTGCTAGAATAGGAATTTCTCTAATGGCTTGTAACAAGGGAATCTTGATATAGAAATTCTTTAATTCATCTAGGAAATCATAATTGGGAAACAAGATCTGTTTTTCCACTCCTGTATCAATTTGTAATCTCTCAGGAAAAGGAGGGGTGGAAGTAGATGCAGGTTGCTCAACTATAGGAGTTGTGTTTATTGATTCTTTTTCTTTTTCTTTTTGAATGTTTTGGGTTTTGAAGGGATGTCTCCTCAAAACTTTTATTGACTTTTAGAGAGTCTTCCTCAGAAGCATCTTGCTCTTGAATATCAATAGAAGGTTTTTCCTTTCCTAAAATCCTACCAGATCTAAGTTGAACATCATTAAGATCTAGAGGAACAATCATGTAAGTAGGAAATTGTTGTCCTTCTACCATGTAAGCATTCTGAGGGATTTTGTTATTGGGGTTTGGTATTGGTTGGGTTGGTAGTTGATTTGGCTTTTGTTGAAATGAAAGTAAGAGTTGAGGATTTTGACTTTGTTGAGGGGGTTGTTGTTGTGGAAATGGCAATGAAAGGTGAGGGTTTTGATTTGGAAGTTGTGGTTGTTGATTTTGCTATTGATTTTGTGGGGGAGGATAGGTCTGATAAGATGGCAGATATTGATAATATTGAGAAAATCTCCCATAAGGATTTTGTATCCCTTGTGCCCATGGTTGAGATTGATACTGATTTTGAGGTTAATGCCAAGGTTGTTGCCAAGAATTCCAATTTGGTGGGGGCTGAAAATTCATTGGATTGTTAAATCCTTGATTTTGTTGCCCTTGCCAAGGTCTTCTTGTAACAAAACAAAGAGGTTCTACCAAATTTGGGACTACTTCCTCTTGAAAGACAACCATAAGACCTGGGATTGAAGGACAATCCTTGGTCTCATTACTTTCTGAACAAATCATACAAGTTTCTAAAATTTTTGCATCTAAGGGGCATTCCCTTAGAGCATGTTTCTTCTTGCGTTTTGGACAAAAGATGGCTAAAGCATTTGCTTCTATTTTCTGATTGTTTTGGATTTTGAGGGTGTCTAGCTGCTCACTAAGGCTCTGTAAAATATTAGTTTTGAACTCATTAAGCATATTGCCAATTTCTGCCCTACTTACAGTTCTAGTTGTAGATTTGTTTGCTCTAATAAGAGAAGGATCTCTAGGCCCTTTCCCAGTTTTAGATTTCTCTCTTGAGAGATGGACACATAGTTCTACTATGTCACTCAAAGGAAGTTGAGAGATGTCTCCCTTCCCCATCATGTTTAAGATATCTATCCATTCATCTCTAATGGCTTTCAACAAAAGGGCTTTCAAGGTCTCTTCATCTAAATTGTTCATTTTTTCTCTTTTCAAATTGTATTGGAACCTCTCAAGCAAATCCTCTAAGTTTTTGTCTTCCTTTTGCATCATTTTGAATACCTCATCCTTATGATTGGTAGGCATACAGTAATCCAAGTATCTATCTAAAAATGCTTGCCTCATATCATTCCAAGTCCTAATGGATTGAGTGACTAATCCCATAAACCATTTGAGAGCAGCCCCTTTCAGTGTTGAAGGGAACAATTTGAGTTTTTGAGAGTCTTCTATAGTCATAAGTTTGGCATAAGACTTAAAACTCAAACAAAAATGTTTCAGGATACTCACTTCTCAACCCATAAAAGTTTTGGAGGATGGATGGTGAAATGTTTTTCATTGTTGTATGGGTTTCCTCATCTACTATAGGGAATCCAAATGAGCTATATCCCTCCCTATTTCCTCTACCTCCTCCATTGTTACCTCTACCTCTTCCATTGTTTCCTCTACCTCTACCTCTACCCCCTCCTCCAAATAGTGAAAATTCTCCATCTTGCTCTTCTTCTGCCATGATAATTTCCTCAGAATCTTATGGTTCTTCTATTAATGGCTAATGAGAGAGAGTTTCTATTTCTTCTTCTTCTCTAGGTATTCCTACTTCTTCAACTACAATAGGTTCCCCTATAGAGGTGAAAAAGAGTTCCTCTCATAGATCTAGCTTAGTAGATGAAGTGAAGAATCATCTAATTGAGTTGCTGCCCCCTGAATTCCAGGAATCCTAAGGCTAAGAGTATGAGTCTGGGATGGAGGTGTATCCTTTCTAATCCTTGGTACAGTAGTTGGAGTTGTGAAAATCGAACTTCTGCCCCTAGCTATAAATCTACCCCTAGAATCTCTTTCTCTATGCATGTCAATTTTTGTTGTTTTTGATGATTTTTTTTTGGACTAATGATTCTTTTTCTGATTCTCCAGAGCACACAAAGTGCAAGAGGAGAGCATACTTAAGAAATTATTAAAAAAAAAAATTTGAATGTAAGAGATAGGCTACCTAGTTACACTTCCCCAGCAATGGTGCCAAAATGTTTAGTCAATTTAGTGTCCTAAATTGCTACATAAATTATCAATCCGGGTGTCGTAAACTAATGAAGTGTAGTGCACTATATGTGCTAGATAACCCTTTCTTACCTCACTATTTTCAATTTTATGTTGTTTTGGGGTTTTGTTCTTTTGACCTCCTAGAATGCTGCAATGTAATTGAAATCCTAATATACTACTAAAGTGGGAGTTTAAAAGTACTTTTTAGGTAAATTTTGGAAGTGGAATTTCAAGAAGATGAATAAAAAGCTTATTTTCTTGCTTATTGTAATGTTTTCCAAAATATGAACTTAAAAGACTCTCAAAACTCCTATCTATAAAATTAAAACTTGAATGAGAAAATGAACGTGCAGCTATCTATATCAAACCGAGAATGAAGTACTAGAAATGAAACTACTACTTCTGTTGTCTATTCTATCTGTAAAATTAAAGTCTAATGAACTGCTACAATTAAACTAAAGGCAAAAGTAAAACTTGAAACTGATTTTAAACTAATGACAGCCAGTAATCTCATCCATAAACATAACACTTCACCAATTAACTTGAAAATCAGTCATCGGCTAAAGGCTCCGGAAATATCGTCTTATAGCATGAGAAAATGACATTAAACTATCTAACTCGACACTAATGAACAGCAAGTAAACTCATACTAGTGATTACCCCATTACTATTGTAGTTGTACCCCTTATTAATATTTTTGTGCCCCAATTGTGCCCATATTATTATTACTGTGCCCCATAGAATCCCTTTATTGTTATTTTTGTGGCTTTATATTATTATTGTTAGGTCAGTTGGGTTATATTGTGACTCCTTAGACTCCTATATATAAAAAGGCGGTTTTGTCATTTGAATCATCTAATAATTGTTCATTTATGTAATGTAAAGGAGGTTGCCCCCTTGAAGAGGCTGAATTCTAAGGCGTTGATCTATCTTTTATATCTTTCTTGAAGCTGGTTTCATAACATTTGGTATTAGAGCTTTGGATTCTAGGGTTTCGCTGCTCCAAACAGGTCATCGTGGAATTTTCGCTATAACTATTTTTCTGCAACGTTTCAGAAGCTTAAAAAAAACCCATTTTAGAAGAAATTGCACTGAATCTTGGGTCCGAATTTCAAATATTTTTCGCGTAATATTTGTAGAGATATGTTCTGAGGAAGTTGGCCTTTTTGTAGACTCCTGAATTACATTCCAAACAGGTGACCTGGGTAAAATCGTCATAACTTTCTCTCTGAGCATTAGATTGAAATTTCGTAAGAAGGCACAGAAAGAGGATGGACTTTAGTTTCTTTCATATAATTTTCAGAGCAAAAGGTTGAAACAGGGACACGTGGCATGTCTTACAAGTTCGCTCTACTCAATTAGTCTATAATCAAGTCACTGTGGGAGATTTGGCATAACTCTTCATTGGAGAATCCAATTGGGGTCAGACTAGTGGCATTGGAAAGAAGACACCGAGGGCTACCGCAGGTCGCAATTTCAGAACTAGATGATGTGAAATTACAGAGATACATAAGAGGAAATATTGAGCTCCTACAAAGTGAAAAAAGGTGTGTAGATTTTTAAAAATTTTGCTTAAGCTTGGTTTGAAAAATTATTTTGAAGGAATTCAAAGGGCATAGTAGAGCATTAGTATCGGTATTGATGCCCCAAGCAAAAAATGCAACACCTTAAGGAACCGTGAAAGCTCTAGCATGATCTCATGAAGACGAGGAGAATTCACATGATATATCAAAATTACAAGAACAAGTGCAACAAATGTCATGCTCACAAAAGCTAACAGAAGCTAAGATAAATGGCATGGAATCTAAGATAAAGGGTGTGGAAGCTAAGATGGATGATTGGAATACAGATTTTAAGACCGACATTGAAGAATTGAAGATAGATTTGAACACAAATTTGAAGATAGGCATGGCATATTTGAAGACAGATTTCACAAATTTTCTACAAGAAATACTTACTAATGGTGAAAAGGTAGTAAAGGAAACTCGTGATGTGAACAAAAAAATGTTAATCATGATATCATAGACTATAATGTTGGATCTAAGACCCACCATATTCCAAAAATCGATATGAGGAAGTTTGATGGCAAGGATCCCGCAACATGGATATTACGGATGGAGCAATTTTTCGATCTCAATAATGTGCAAAACACACAAAAGGTACGTATGGAAACTTTATATTTGGAACCAAATTAGTT
>APFE030546369.1:0-11944 GCA_000404065.3 Pinus taeda
AATTGCATTGTGAAGATTAAAACTAATTCTCATGATCTTCATAGTGGAGTTGGGGGTTGGTCAATTCCCAAAATGCCATGGGATAAAAGAGTTTCTCACATTTACAATTCTAAGAGGGTTGAAGGTGAAAAACACTTTCTCTTAGATTGTTCAACTTATACTCACATTCAATCTAATTTTCAAAATATTCGTCACACTACCAACTTTCTTGACCTTTTAACTTTGCAAAAATATGGTGATCTCGGAATATTTTTCTTGACTTCCTTTTTAGCATAGAAATAAAATATTAAAAAAGTCTAATTAATCTCTTACATTTTAAACTCTGGAAAATCATATAAGTTTTAGCTGGATATAAATCATCAATCATAATAAAAACTATTTTTAATAAAAATAAATTTAATACAATTCTTCAAAATTGTTTTAATGTTGTTTGAAATATATATCTGCCCATATAAATAAGCTACAATATGAATGATATTTTTATCGACATTAAAATATATTAACTAGATTACCAAAAAAATAGTATTAAAACTAATCTTTAATCTCTAATATAATCAACATTTTGCATTTTTGCAATAGTGTTTCTATTTTTGTAATACTCCTTTTAAAAACGTAGTGACAAAATTCTTGGGGCAATAAAAATAATTAAACATATTATTAAAAAATGCACTTCACCTATGGGTGACGTAGAAATGCATGCACCTAATGTCATAACATTAATGGAAAAATGTTTTCAATTTTAATCTTTATTATTTTTTAATATCTCAAAGTAATGGTTCAAATATTGATATATAAAAATAGTAAAGATGGCACAGTGTTCGCCCTTTTGAATAAGAGCGAATATTCAATCATATTATTAAAGAAAGCGCACGCATTTCCATATTAAGTGTTTTTTATTATTTATTTTAAGATAAATAATAATAATAAATGAAAAGAATATATATTTTTATATATTTTTTAATTTATAGTTAATATATATAATAATAATATATATATAATATATAATTAGAAATGGTTAAATATACTATTTTATAAATATATTATAATATATTTAGAATATGAACTCACATAGAGCAACTGTTTTCCAAATCACTCCACCTAAGATCTTTATCTTATATATAAAAGAGTAAATGTAGAAATGTTTTCTAATATTTTAATATAATATGGATGCAGAAATTTGATTGTTACCAATATGTGTTTTATAATTTAAATTGTGTGCATGTATAGGAAAAAGGTTTCCATCCTAATCCTGATTAATATTAAAAAAGCATAATAGAAAAAAGTAATGTTTTTCCTATTGATCGTTTTGATTTTTAATAATTTATATATAAATATAAGTAAAATAAAGATTGAAATTAATAATAGGATTTTTTTTCTAATATTTCATATAATAGAGATGTGATGTGGAATTTGTATTTTGTATTGTGTTTTATAATTTAATAAGGTTAGAAGAGTTAAGAAAATTATGACTTCATACTTATCTGAAAGTGTTATTGTTATGTTTAGGAATATTGAAGGGTGTTTGGAAGAAATTAATTACTAGCCTAGATCCATCCTAACTCTAGATCTACCAAGTGCCCAAAGGGATAATCTCTTTTCACTCTAAAAAATCTTTGCATCTCAAGAGATTTGATCTCTCTAGGTGCCTGGTAGATCCACAGTGAAGATCAATCTAAGTTGGTTTAATTATTATTATTTTATTTTTATGTTTCGTTACTTGACTGAGTATAAATGTTTTTATTGATAATATAATTATAATTATTTTAATTTTTATTTATTTTTTCTTATTTTTATTTTTATGTAATTTGACTGAGTAAAAATGTTAAACAGGATATTACATTCCAACATCGCTACCATATTGGGTTGGAGAGCGCCTTGCGACACAATAGTATAGGAATCAAATGTGAAGTCTGTTGAGAAATGACAATAAGAAATCCCAGTTTAATTTGTCCTTGAATTAAACTGAGAATTAAAATCGAATTATATTCTCATAGCAACTCGTAAATAGTTAATTAAGTTTAATTAGCTTAGGAATTTCGAGTTGGAAGTCTTTCTGTAGTCATGTACATGTTCTCCCTAAGTTTTAGGGATCCAGTATGAGTTTAAATTGAGGTTGTTTTCATCGATATATCGGCTTTTGCTGGTTGAAAGTATAAGTAGATTCTTGTCATGTGCTTTAGTAAATTGCATGAGATTGTGAATCTACAGGATTTTCCACATGGTACCAAAGCTGAGAACAGTATACTAGAGGAGATTTCGAAGTTTTGAGTTTTGGGTTACAGGTGAAATTCAAATTTGCAATACATACTTCAGGATCGGCAGATAGCGTTCTACGATTTGCAGGTCGAGTATGCCTTGGAAGGTTGATCAAATTTTATAGCCTGGAGGGACAAAATAGAGGTTGTGCTAGCGGATAATGGCTTGAAAGAATTTGTTGATAGAGAAATTTCTAAGCCAACAACATCAGATGCACAGAATTTGGCTGAATGGAAAAGTGTGTGGCGAAGGTGAGGTGGATAATCCTTAAGGGAGCTCGAGACCACATTATCTCGAGTCTCCATGGAAAGGAAACTCCATATGCTATGTGGAAAACATTGATGGACTTGTATCAGAACAACAATGACCAAAGGAAATTGGCACTGAAGGACAAACTTCGAAAAATCAAAATGGAGAAAGGCGAGACGATTCCAAAATACTTGACTAAGTTCACTCAGTGTCGTGATGAACTTGGAAGTGTTGGAATCATTGTTGTCGAGGATGATATGGTGAGTCTTGCTCTTTTAGGACTCCCAAAGAGTTGGCATAGTTTTCAGGACTCTGTCAATGGTCGGGAGAAGTTGTCGAATTGGGAACGATTGTGGTTGGATTTGATGTGGGAGGAGATCAGGAGGAACACCAAGGATGGCTCTTCATCAAAGACTGATGATGAAGAGAATTGTGCCTTAGTGATTAAGGCAAAGAAGTGGAAAGGGAAATCTTCCCATTCCACATCAGATTCTTATCATGGAGGTAAGAAGAAAGACATGACAAAAGTTAAGTTCTTTCACTGTCATGAGCTAGGCCATGTTGCTACAAATTGTCCACTCAGGAAGTCCAAGAAGAAGTCCTCAGGAGGAGCGGTGGGTGAGGCTTTGGCCTCTCAATTCGAATTGGCTTTTCCCTCATTGCATGCATGGTCTCATCAGTGATGGGAAGTGTATGGTACTTAGACGGTGGAGCTTTAGTCCACATGGCTAGAAACAAAGAGCTATTCAGTGACCTGGAGGAGAAAGATCTCCAAATGCATATCGAGATGGGTGATGACGGGAAGCATAGTGTTACTAGATTGGGCACAATTAATTTTTAGAGGGAGCATGGGGCTCCACTCACGTTGAAGAATGTTATGTATGTGTCGGGGATGAAGAAGAACTTGGTTTTCGTTGCCATGCATGAGGATAGAGGCTATGATATGATCTTCTCAAAAGGAAAGGCATTCCTTCGACACATAGCCACGGGTCAAGTAAAGAAGATAGGGATTCGAGTGAAGAATATCTATAAGATGGAGGTAGAGGAATGTGATGCTTTGAGCACAAAAGAAGAAAGGGTGCAGAGCCAAGACATTGGTAAGTTGTGGCATAGGCGATTAGGCCACTTGCATCATGGGGCTTTGAAGATATTGCAGCAGATCTCTATCAGTCTTCCTAAAGGTACGCTTGAGCAAGTTGATACATGCAAGGGGTGTACTTCAGGAAAATACACCAAGCATTCCTTTCACGACAAAGACAGTCGAGTAAAGGCTATTCTAGAGCGAGTCCATTCAGATGTGTGTGGACCATTCTCGACAACATCCACAACCAAACACATGTATTATGTTATATTTGTTGATGACTATTCTCGTAAATGTTGGATGTTTTTCATGCAGAAAAAAGGATCAAACTTTCACAAAGTTTTGTGAGTTTAAAGCATTGGTGGAGAAAGAGTTGGGAAAGAAGGTTAAAGCTCTACGGAGTGATAACGGTGGTGAATATGTCTCAAACGAGTTTAAGAACTTTTGTGTAGCGGAATGGATTAAATGGGAGTTGACGACACCCCATAACCCTCAACAGAATGGGGTGGACGAGAGGAAGAACATAAGCATAGTAGGGGCAACAAGGGCAATGTTGCATGATCAGGGCCTACCACTACCCTTGTGGGCTGAGGCATGAAACACAACAGTTTAGGTTCAGAACCGTAGCCCACATCGGATACATGAGATGACGACACCAAAGGAGGCTTATTCCAAAAAGAGTCCAGATGTTGGTCACTTTAGGATTTTTGGGTCATTGGTATATTGCCATTTGACCAAAGATGCACGGAAGAAGCTTGAACGTACATCAGATTTGGGGATATTTGTGGGGTATACTAATACACCTCATAACTATCGGGGGTACTTTCCAACCAGCAGGATGACAATGGTTCATAGGGATGTTAGATTCGATGAGGAGAAGGCCATGTGAGTTTCCCTTGAGAGGGAGCTTGAGCTACATGTGGATGAGGAGCTTTTAGCTCCTAAGGTTGAAGATCCTCATATTGATGTGGAGTAGCCACATGCAGAGGATTCGAGAGTGGAGACATCCACTCCGGCAAAGTCTTCCAGAGAGGGAAGAAAGTGCACCAAAGAGGCTGACAGATTGTTAGATAATGCACGGGAGAATGTGGGAGCACCCACTTCTCAGTGTAGGCAGAGGAGGTCACTTGAGAGGTACATTGGATACATGGTTCTTATGGACGAATGTGTTATGACATAGCCATATTCCTTTAAGGAAGCAGTGCATCAATCGGTTTGGGTTGATGCCATGGTGGAGGAGTATGACTCCATAGTTCATAACAGTGTTTGGGATGTGGTCCCAAGACTGGTGGACAATTCAGTGGTGAGCTCTCGCTGGCTTTACAAAGTAAAGCAAGTTGTAGATAGTAGTGTGGAGAAGCATAAGGCCAAATTTGTGACTTGTGGATTTTCACATGTAGAGGGGATTGACTATGATGAGACCTTTGCTCTTGTTGCTATATTGGCACTATCAGCATGGATGGGTTGGAAGATACATCAGACGAATGTGAAGATAACCTTCCTTAATGGCATGGTTGAAGAAGAGGTGTACATAGAGCAGCCTGAAGGTTTTGAGACCTTCGATCGTGAGTCACATGTGTGCCGGCTCAAGAGAGCATTGTATGGGCTGAAGCAAGCACCCCGTGCTTGGTACACCATGATAGATATCTCTTTCACCGAGTTGGGCTTCACAAAGAGTGAAGCGGATGTGAACCTGTAACACCTAGTGATGGAAAGTAAATTGTTGATCATTGTACTTTATATTAACGATCTCATACTAATAGGTGATGATCTGTTGATAAAATCTTGCAAGGAGGACCTTGTAAGAGAGTTTGAGATGAAGGACATGGGGCTCATGCATTACTTTCTTGGCATGGAGGTATGGCAAGGAGATGGGGAGTTGTTTGTGTCTCAGGGAAAGTATGCCAACAAGACACTCAAGAGATTCTACGTGGAGAGAAGCAAACCCATGGAGACTCCTCTAGCAAGTAACTGGAGGAAGGAGGATGCTACTTCAAGGGAAGTAGTGGAAGTTATTGTTTACAGGTAGCTTGTGGGTTCACTCATGTACTTGGTGAACACACAACTGAATATGTGCTATGCATTACCAACTTAGTCAAGCGATGGTTAGGCCTACCAAGTTTGTATTGTAAGGCGACAAATCATGTGTTGAGATACCTCAGGGGCACTTATTAGTATAGATTATGGTACAAACAGACCGAGGGATTGAAGCTTCAAGGCTTCACCGATGCAGATTGGGCAATGATTCCATCCAACAGGAAGAGAAAATCAGGAGGGATCTTCAATATTGGGTCAGCGACAGTTCCTTGGTATAGCAAGAAACAAAGATCGGCTGCACTTAATTCAGTAGAGGCAGAGTACATGGTTGTGAGTCACGCAGCATGTGAGGCCATCCAGATGAGGAAGATCCTGGTTGGTTTGTTTGGTCAACAGATGGATCCAATTGTGATTTACTGCGATAATCATAGTTGTATCAAACTCTTTGAAAATCCAGTTTTTCATGATCGGTCCAAGCACATTGATATCCGATGTCATCATCTCAGAGATTGTGTATTGAGGTGGATTATGTTGTTAGAGTACATTCCCACGGAGGAGAAAGATGCTAACATTTTGACAAATGCATTGTCAAGATGTAAATTTGAGTTTCATACAGACAAGATCAGGGTAGTTGATAATCCATTTCTTGTTGAGAGGGAGTGTTGAGAAATGGCAACAAGAAATTCCAGTTTAATTTGTCCTTGAATTAAGCTGAGAATTAAAATAGAATTCTATTCTCATAGCAATTTGTAAATAGTTAATTAAGTTTAATTAACTTAAGTAGCTTAGGAATTTCGAGTTGGAAGTCTTTATGTAGTCATGTATATGTTCTCCCTAAGTTTTAGGGGTCCAATATGAGTTTAAACTGAGTTGGAAATTAGATCACTCAGTTTACTAAGTTAAGTTCAGTTAAATTAGTTCTAAATTGTTTTTGGAACTAATAGAAGACTGACAGTCAGTTGGTGCACTAATGCATCCACTAGTGCTACTCTAGTTAACTGAAGCTTCCCTCATGAGAAACTCATGCATGTTAGTTCAGAGAATGATCCAGATGAGACTAGAGTGTAGGGACAATGTGCTACCAGTGGTATTATTTACTGGAGTGTAAATATCATGCATGCATATGAGATTGATCCTAAGTTTGGATTCCACAATTTTGGAAGCATGAATTCCCTTTAAATATGGGTTATTCATCCTAGGAATTAGACAAGATATTAGAAGCTTGGAGAGTTGCAAAATTAGCTAAGTATTGGCCAAGAGCTAGCTTGTGAGCTGAGAGAGTTGAGCATACTCCTGCGAAATTGTTCTAGTGAGAACAGGCTTTGTATCTTCACTCATATTTCGGATATATGTAATACAAATAGCAGGGTTTTGAGCAATGGCTTTCCCCAAATACATCTTGTGTTATGTGTCATTGATTTATCTTCTTCTTGTTCTTATTGTTTTCATTGTTCTATTCGCTTCCATTGGTTGAAAGTAGAAGTAGATTATTGTCCTGTGCTTTAGTAAATTGCATGAGCTTATGAATCTACAATATTTTCTACAAAGTCTAGGGATGCACTATCTCTAGAGAATCTTGGAGAAGGATAGAGCATATCCAAATGAATTTTATAAGTTATAATATTAATATTAAAAAAAATACACCGTATTATATCCTTCTCATAGAAGCAATCATCTCCCCCATTGAGTGCATGACCATGGTTAGGTACTTAATGTGTAATAACAAGATAAACAACATGAATGACAAGATGCTCCCCAAAATTCCTTCCAATTCCAACCATAACCAAAATGCCAAGTCTTGGCTAAATCATTAGGGAATACATGAAGATGTCATCCTACAAGATATTAACAATATGAAAACAATTATTACATATAAATTTAAAGAAAAATTGTGGTGTAATAAAGAGTTATAAAATAAAAGGAACCCAAGATACTATAAGGAGGTGGTCAACCTTAATCTAGAATATCAAAAGTATATTTCAGTTCTGACTAGTAGAAAGAAGAAAATGAATGTTGCTAATAAAAATGAACTCACTCCCACGAGCTACATGGTGAAACTGAGCATTAGGCAATTTTGAAAACATTGTGGGATACAAGAATTTGTCATCTTTGTGACACTAAGATGATTGAAGACAAAAGACACTTTCTCTTAACATGTCTTGCGTACAACAAAATTACAACTAAATTTCAAAATATTTGTTACAATATTAACCTTCCTAACATTCTAAGTTATCAAAATTATGATAGTCTTAAAACATTTTTTATATTTTTTTAACATAAAAAGGATTCTAAAAAAAAGGTATTTTTATTTTTATTTTTAAAATCTAATAAACCAACCCTATTTTCAATAGAAGTCACCCTATTTATATTTTTGAAATTTGTATAACACGTATATAGAACTCATTTTATTTATATATATTTTTAGCAACCATTTTTATATTTTTTGAATTTATTTCTTAAATTTATATAGCATTTTTTTGTAAGTTGAAATTTCTATTAATCAGAAAGTATATACATGGATATCAAAAAGCATGTGGTCTCACCCCGACCAGGTTTGTTGACCAATGCGGTGACCATATAACATACAAAAAGCAAAATCCAGAGCCTGAGAGGCCTAACATTCCAAAACACTAGCAGAACAAGAAACATACTAGTGAACATAATCAATCGTCGGATGTAATTGAAGAGGGGTTGTCTGACCGAGTACCTAGGGGAGGTGGCAGGTGATACATGCAGTTGAAGTGGTGTTCAAAGTGAGCGAGCCAAGTTTCTAGTTTTTCAACCTTTTCAGTTAGCAAATTTTGGTCACGTGAAACTACAACCAACCTCTCACGAACATGGCACTAGAAGTACTGGAGCTGCTTGAATTTTGCCATGACAATGTCGTGCTCCTATTCACGAGCTTGATCATGGTCTTCCAGATGAGCAGAGACAAATTGGAGTAGTTCAAGAATTGCCAAGGAGGGACCTGACCTCCTAGAAAGCATCCGACTTGTGAAACCAAAACGACCTTGGCTGGAGTGGCCCTAGGTTGCCGAGCCACGAAGTTGAACTTGCCTGCGACCACCCTTACCTGCACCATGATCGATTTGCGAGACCATTGATGGTGGCATCCTGCCCTGGAAGCAACTGATAAGCTATGACCCCCACAACCAGAGCCTCTCCCTCCTTGCCTAGAGCTTCCCTCCCGAACATAAAAAACATCACCTCGAGACCCAACTAGGGGTGGGTTAGAAATTATGCATGAGGAGCAGGGGTTAGGTTTCATAATGGTGTGCAGAAGGGACCTACAGAACTAGAGAAGAGGGACTCCCCCAAAGATACCATCTACCACCCAGTACCAACCAAGACCATTTGTAGACCAGATAGAGAAGGAGAACCAATGGCAAGAGCCCCGCCACCATAAATTTGCCACCCGAGAATAACCAAACCTAGCCAAAGAGGATACAAATTTGAGGGGAGAGAGTTAAGCGGAAAGAAACAAGCACCCGAGACGAAATTAAAGGGCAATAAAAAGCCAATACCCAAGACAAAGCAAAACAACGAGGGGTGAGGTAAGACTAGAATCCCCAAAAAGCAGGAGCCAAAATGCAAGAAAGCCTAGAGACCATAGGCACCCTAGACCTAGAGTCACTACCCCAAGAAACGTAGCACCACCCTCATGCCCAAAATTGTGAAGGCAAGAATCATGGATTCGACATCGTTTGCTCCAGAAACATCCCCCAAGTGGCCAAGGTGGAGAACCCCAAGAGAAGAGGGAAATGAAGATAGGAGTCATCCAAAACCAATAAAGGAGTGCTTGCTAGAGAGGACCAAAGAAGGAAAGATTCTCGAGTAGTTGTAGCGAGTGAGAGGGTTACACTTGGGGCATGCTTGTGGTAGAACGAACATACCACCACCATGAAGCAGAAGCGAAAGAGGATGCTAGTAGGGAGAGAGGCACAAAACACAAACAAACAAAAAAACCTTTTTGATATCCAGAGGGAATTACCATTGAAAGGATATAGCCAAAGGAGGAACTGCGTCATCGCGTTGAAACAAATGTAGATCAGAGGGAATGAATGGTTCACACACACGAACTCAAGAAAATAAACTTCTGAAGTTGTGTTCACTTGTTCCTCAACAACATTGTGCGCCCTCAAACATTTTATTTTCTCAGTTGATCCTCAACTCTTCTGCCCAAGTTGAATGTCGCTATATTATGTATGCTCTTAACTGCTCTTGGTTTCTTTATTGAGTGATACTTCTATTCTAGTAATTCTGATGTTCAAACTTGCCACCTATGCCTCCATAACTACTTGTTTCTTTTCAAATTTCTTCTGCAACCACTCACATTTCTTGTCCAACAATGGCAATTTTGCTTCATTCTCCTGCTCTACCAATTCACTCCACTGGTCCATCAGTTCTAATAGTGACACCACCACCTTCATCAATTTATCTATCAACTAATTTGTTTACTCTTGACCTTGCTCACACGATTGCAACTCCGTTGATGCCATTTCTATTAACTTATTCAACAACACCCCTGAAGAATTGCCTGCTAAAGACCGACTAAAACTTAATGTTGGTATCATACCCACTATTGCTAGTGTGTATTAGTATGTGAGGATGTCAACTTGAAACGACTTCGCCAAGAGGTGGACATTAATGCCAAGTTTGTCCAAATCATAGCGCCATGGGAGCAATCCATCTTTTCAAATGCTTTGGATTCACGATCTATTCAATGGAGTGTCACATTTAAATCAAATTTGTTGTATTTTGGGGTTATGCTCCAGGCATGAGCAGGCATTTAGTGTTATAACTTGTTTATTCCCCACTATTCTCCATAAATTCTTGAGCATCCACCATTTTTCATGCCTTTTCTTGTCATATATTGTCCTCAGGTAGATGTCTTCAGAGTTGGAATATGCCTTCACCCCCTGTGCATTTAACCCTTGAAATCTACCTTGAAATGATGTGAATATGCTTGCTCGTTAATTATTCCAATAATTTGTTGGTTATTGAATTAACCATTTTGATGACTAGGATGGTCACCCTTTTCAACAATAATATTTTTTTATACACATCATGGTAACGAGGTGTATGAGATTTGAGAATGATCCATCTCCATCACACTTTGATTCAATGTGACTCCTTTGTTTGCTAGCATGTCTGTTGCTGAGTTCAATTGTCTATATACATGATATAATTATATCTCCTCAAAATGACTCATTTGCAAATCTATCTTTTTTAATATTATAGATTTGGCAGTATTTCCTCTGCCTTCAGTTTATTAACTTGGTTTACTACAAGTATTGAATCTCCAAAAACCATCAAGCTCCTTATTCCCTTGGTAATAGCTAATTCTAACCCTTTCCAAAGGGCCAAGAATTATCTTGGTTATTTGCTAAAATGTTTAGACCGCAAGCAAATTGTACCCCTCTTTGATCATTGGGGCGAAGTTTTACTTCAATTTTAAGCAAAATGTAAATAACACAGTTTTAATGACATGAAAACTCCATAAATATATTTAATTTATTTTTTCACACATAAATATTTAAAAAAAAAAAAAAATCACATAAACCATCCACACACACATATATCTTCCAAACTAGATTGAGCCTAGGTCGAGGCCAACCCCAATGTTGGATGGAAGAATAACACCAATGGGATGTTATCACTAGAATGTGAAGCTCAATCGAGCTTAGGCACCCCTTATGACGGTTTAGTTCCCACAAAGATGGCTCCCATACTCAAACCCTCCTCGTGAGATTTGAACCGGTGACTTGGTGGGGACTAAATCCCACACAAACCAATTGGTCTACACGTCGTGGATGTGCGTGTGTATATAAAATGTTTCTTTTTTGTGTTTTCACTTTCCACATAGATTGTTATACACATGGTGGTAAAAAAATGTTTTTCATAAAGGATCATTTTTCCATTAGTTTTTTAGATTTGTGTTCAAAAAACGATCTTTTTTAAATTATAAATTTAATAAAATATCTAAAGTAATATTGTATTATTTAGCTAATATTTAGGAAATTTTTTAATAAACTAATTAAATTAATAATTATTATATTTTTAAATAAAATTATTAAAAACAATATTAAATTTTATTATAATAATAACATAATTTTGCATTCCTCCAAGGAGGGTGTGAAAGAGTGAGTGTTCCCTCCACCTTTGTTATAGACATTTTTGGGCACTTCAACCCCAATCATAAATGTCCACAAACTAAGGGCTCCTACGTCCCTAAAAGTGTTGCTTCACTGCCTAAAGGAACAAGGTCAGCTGATTACATCATCTCCCAGAAGTTCTCCACTGAAAACTGCTCATAAATGG
>APFE030546369.1:12753-57539 GCA_000404065.3 Pinus taeda
CTTTCATCCTTCTGCTCACAGTAGGTTTCCCACCAGTCCT
Organism: Pinus taeda; assembly: GCA_000404065.3. Lineage (NCBI taxonomy): Eukaryota > Viridiplantae > Streptophyta > Pinopsida > Pinales > Pinaceae > Pinus > Pinus taeda. The sequence continues at coordinate 12,794 of APFE030546369.1, forward strand.
TGACGTGGGGGGCTCCTTTGAGAAGAGCGAAAACAATCTTTTCCCGACTCGAAAATTCATGAACAGAAAAATAACCCTCTAGTATATTTAACCATTTATCTATGACATCTACGTCTATCTGACCCTAGAATATGGGGATTTAAAAATTATCTTGTACCTTAAAGGGCGTGGCATTTCTAGAGTAGCTGCTGGAAGTCGATGCGTCGCTTCTAGGTAGCCACTGAAGGATCTGGGCAAAGTTGTCCATCATCGCATTCCGTTGTCGCTCGAGGGCTTCTTTGAGCAATATTTTGATAGGATATCCAGCCCCCTCATCTTTATTCTCATCCTCCATGGAAGCCTATTAGGATTTTTGAGGCTGTTCTTTAAAAGGTTCGACCAGTTCAAGCCCTAACTCCTTATATCCCGACCTCGTTGGGGACATGCAAAGAAAAACATAGAAAAAGCAGACTGCTCTGATACCACTGATCCGGATTTAAATATAAATGCAACAAAATACAGAGATAACCACATACACAAAGATGCAGCAAAAATAGTACTTCATTTCATTAATGGAAAACACTGAAATATGCTTACAAACAATGTTGAAAATAAACCAGCTAGGGCGATGGTAGCTTATATCTGAGAAGAGATGTGGCGGCTACATTCCTCTGAACTATGTTATAATGAGGCTCAAAGGCCTATTTATTGTTGAGAAATAATGGAAAACCCTTAGCATTCCAAAACCTAACCCTATAAGATCAAACGCCAAACTGTGGGCCCCGTTTGGGTAAATTGTTACACCAACTTCCCGGGGTCATAACTTTGGCATACGATCTCCGTTTGTTGCATATAATAGCTTGTTAGAAAGATATATCTGACCACTGCTACTTTAGGAATGGAAATATTGGTCCATGGACCCATGTTGACCCCAGATTTCCCAAAAAACATCGTTTAGGGCCTCAAAACGGCTCTGGAAGTTCAGGACCTAAAAAACTGCTAAAAATGGTAAACTGTGCTACAATTTAGGAAATTGAAGAGCTAAAAGAAACAATGGTGGGGGTCCAAGTGGATTTGGTAGGTGGACACCAATATCCACCTATATCAATTAGATGGGTCAGATTTGATGGTGATTGCATTAAAATATTCGTGTGAGTTAATTTAAATTTTGGACGTGATAAGGTTGTGAACTAGTGCTTTAATTCCTTTTGGTTCTGTTATGAGTGTTATAGAAATTTTTTTGCACTTCAACCCCAATCACAAACGTCCATAAACTGAGGGCTCTTATGTCCCTAAAAGTGTTGCTTCACTGCCTAAAGGAACAAGGTCAACTGATTACATCATCTCCCAGAAGTTCTCCACTGAAAACTGCTCATAAATGGTCAAAACTGGACCATACTGAAAGCTCAATGCAGAGGATGCGATGCATATCACCTTCCAATTGCAGAGGGTATGATGCATACTGATTTTCTCCTCTGTAGGGTGCGATGTTCGGGAATGGACAAATGGAAGGGACAAAAATGCGAGGTGGAAGATCATGGAATCTTCCAGAAGCTTTCCCCTCTGATACTTGCCACTCCATTTTTGACCAGGGATGAGTAAGAGATCATCATTCTCCAAGTGGAAGCAGGAACTATCAGAGAGAGGACACTAATCAAGATCCCAAAAGATGACTCACCTCCCTACAATCATCTATATGTGGATCCCTCATCACAGAGATCCAGAGGCTGGAATTTTGTATCTTATAGAGAAGTGTTGTTGGTTTTCTGGTGTAAATTCATAGTGTTGGGTGATCTAAGCTTTACTTGAGGTGAAGAAGGGACTTCTAGCTGGAGGATGATGCTGGGTCAGAACATATGGTTGTAATCCTCTTGCTACTTTTCATCTTAATAAGGCTATTCAAGTTTTCCTCCATATTCTTGTATGTTTACTTATACATGCATTTGTATAATTAACGCACATCTAGTCCTGTGTTATTTATGAATATAGATCTTTGTCCTTCAATAGTAGTATGTTGTTGTGATTCCACAGGTGCTCTTTGAAGCTGGGTAGACGAAGAAGAAGTGGCAAAGCTCTATCAGGAAAGAGAGGAATCAAACAAGGAAATCAAACGCAAGACTAAGGTTGGTCTCCTTGGTTCCCCTCTTGTCTATTTTCATAAAGGAAAACGAAAGTAGACTTTACTTGTTTGTTTCTAAGATAGCTACCAGTCTTAGTGGGAATAGCAGCATCTGAGTGGACACTATTCCCGGTAACAACCTTGATATGATGTCAGCTCACATGAAAGGGGTTGTGGTGCTCATTATACTTGGAACATTGTAGGAACTCTCATCACTTCATCGATCATGGCATGAAACCGACACAAGGTTAAATGTCATTTGAATATTGCAGGTGGCATAGGGAGGTATAAGAGAACTCGATAGGAGAATTCTATTAGATAAGAAAAACTGGAGGAAAACATTGGCAATATTGAATGCAAGTTGACCATTCTAGAGAGGAGATTAGCTGACATATCTGTCTCCTTGGATGAGGGTAGTGACCAACCAATGCAAATGCCTAGAGATTATGCCCAATAGTTGTGATGACTCACAGGTTTTTTTTGCTTGCAACACTATTAGTCTTTTTTGTATTCTCATATCAATGTATGCCAATGTCTGGCATAGTCATCCTGCTTTTATAAGTTTCTATTTACAAGATTCTCTAGTTAGACAAGGTCTTAGCAACCTCAAGACTCTGAACTTATGAAATTACTTCGGTTTCCCTTTGAGCAAACCATTAACATAAAATCTTTGGTCGATGTAATCCTCAATTGACATAATGCAAAGTGCCTAACTTTTAAAAAAAAAGGAACATAAATTTGCATTAAATATTTTAAATCAATATCCAAAGCATCAAACATAAGTTGTTCCTTTTACATCTTGAACCTCTCATTTTGTAACATCTCCATTCCAATCCTAATCCTATGTAAGTATCGTAATAAATTAAATCAATATTGTTTATAACATACAACCTCAAATTTAAAAGAAATATTTGTGTGTAATTGAATGCCAAAGAGGAATATTGTTCAACATGGGCGAGATAATGCATTTCAAATAGGGTGTTTTCATGGGAAGCAGACAATTCTCTCTAACATTTTCTAGTGCTCATTCTCCTCCATCTCTGATAGTGAACTTTGGTATCAAGTTGGAATCTTCCTTTTACAAGTTCCCTACTATCTTTTGGTTTAGAATTTGAGTTTTGGTTAGCTCTATTTTCTCTCCTTCTAACTCGATTTACTTTCAAGCTCCTTTAATTTTTTGGCATTATTTCTTTTGGTATATTGGACTTCTATTGGAACTTATTTACTCTTTGCCTTTAGGCAATTACTATCACTTAGGATTTCTTTAGGTTGGGAATCTTGAAATCACAAAAGATAATTAGATAATTTTAACCTAGCTTTCTTACGTGCTTAGTGTTATTTCCTTTATATATGTGTGCCTTCCTGTTGACACGGCAAATGTTCTTTGTGCCAACAAAGGGAACCAACCCGATCACGGAACCCAATTAGATCCACTTTCGTTTGGAGTGGCTAGTTCCAATGGGTTTTAAAGGATCTTGTGAACTATTATAGGTGTTGAGAGATTGCTTCCTAGAGGAAGACTTCAATTAAATCAACAAAAGAAACAACTAACCTATATGTATCAAATCCTATCTACACTACTTCTTACTACTTATGCTAGTCCTAACTATTCTAATATATCCTACATGAGCATAACAAAAAGAGGTTAAACATCATATATAGATTCTAGGTCCAAATGAATCAATTGTTGGTTCACATATGAATAAGGATGTATTAAATCTGAATTGCAATCCAATTACTCATACAGGAATACACATTCTTGTCCATACAAATAACACTTGCAATTGATGTTTAACAAGGTTTCGAATCCGTAACCTTTCATGAATTAACCATGGTAACAAATTATATTTGAATAACCAAGACTAGTCACGAACTTTCTGTTACCAATATGCACAAAACAAAACATATTTATATTTATGCCAACAACAACACCCTGATTCTAAACACATGAAAGAAGAGGAAAATAAATCTAAAACAAAAGGCTCCTTCTTGACCCAAACAATCTTCTTTATTAGCACAATAAATCAAAAGTTGTTTTGTCCAAAAAAAAGTCCTTCCCTCATCTTCGGAGGTAATACTTATGCAGAAGGAACTGACCCTCGATCTTCCCCTAACTTTTCACTTCCCTTCTCTTTTCAATATACAAATAAAAATATGCAGACGTAGAACTATCGGTGTAACCATTGACACGTCGAGGTTACATTTGTTGGAGCGTTCTACTTCCTAGGGGGGAATGAATGGATGTCGATGGAAAGGAGAATGATTGTGTGCCATCTCTTCATGATGAAACTCGAGGCCAATTCACTTTTAGAATACGCATGCAACACATGGAAACCTAACAGAGAATGCCTAAGGCCGGATCTTTAACTAGAAAACACCCGCATATATGAACTCTTTGGATCCGCTCATGCGTCTTTTGATCCTCGCCTGCAGAGATAATTAACATTAGCTTTATGATTATGAAACATATGATAGAAATGCCTAAGAACAAACCTTGCCCTCATTAAAACTTTATAAAATGATAAGGCATATTGAAATCAAAAGGAGCGAGTGTGAAAGAATTGTCCCCTGGATCAGCGAAGGTTGTGATGCGATCGAGTCGCAATCTCACATCACAGCGGGCAATCACATGCAACATCACCCCTATCGGATTTTCCTTTGAAAGTCGGGACCACAACATTTTTTCGGAAATCACGGGAAAACCTGTGGCTGGACCATAAGGCTGGACTTCAAATATCATGCACCCGGGTCTATAGTTATCGTCGGGTCCGCTAATCACATCGAACCTTATGTATAAGCCTCGCGCTTCGCCAACTGCTATATGCGATAGGCCGGACCCGAAAATCTGCGTTTAATAGTTCCGGTGGGTCCAGTATATCGCGGTGCGCCTTATATATAAACCTTGGGTTCTGCCGATTGCGATATGCGATCAGGGAAGTGGACCCAAAAATATATGTATTATGCTTGATAATCTTGGTGGGTCTGTTGTTCACATCACGCCTTATGTATGACTGTAGAGTTCCATCGATTGCGATTTGCGATGGGCTCCGGACCCGAAATAAAATGTGTTATGCTTAATAATCCTGGCGGGTCCGCCATTCACGGAACGTTGAAGCTTGGGCTTTGGGTCTTAGCAAAGTGCGATTGCAATTTGCGATTAGAGGCCTGATCGCATCACATTTATTCATGAGAGATAGGCCTTGCCCTTGATCAATGCGACCTGCGATATACAATAAAGTTATGCAACGAGGATGTGCAGATATGTTAAGTCATGTGTTCTTTGCAAAGCATTTATATTGTAAAAGAGTTATAATAGGAATAAAGATGTGATGGAAGGTTTTGAGGGGTAAAGAGTGGGAGTGGTTATATGTGTGGGAATAGGGCACCATGAAGGTTTATGAGGATTGAAAGAGTCTCGATGAAGGATATGAATAAAGAGCTAGACTAGGTTATGAATGAATCATGCAGCATAGATTTATTCAAGGGGGGTCTTGACCATTAAGAATTGAAGATTTGACTTGGCACAGAGTTAAAATCCCTGAGATAAAAAAAGATCATTCGGAGAAGTGAAAGATCAAACTTCTAGGGGACCCATTCAAATTTGCTACCAGAGCATGTTTTAATAGGGTGGTGGTTGTGGCCACAACAAATGGCGAACCATTGGGCGAACCAATTATCTTTGTTTCCAAATAAACCTTGGATCAATAGAACATCAGGGTGTTAAGATAAACTTGAAATGCAAATTGTATAGATGGATAAGCATGGGTTCCACTTCAACATTAATTGCTTCAGGCGGGATAAAGACAAATAACTTCTACTTACTTATGGGATTTTGACAGGCATTCTCCAAAGGTAGTATTATGGGATTTATTGACCCACTTTTACCTGTTTTCTACTTTAAAAAATTCTTTTGGGGCCATCACTGGTCTGTCAATACCTGTTTAAGTGTGTACCTCAGCTCTTTATCGCTCGTCAAACTTGATGTAGATATGTTTATGTGCACTTTATGTAAGAATTTCAATGCTATATTTTCGTATGAAAGAATAGGGCGCATTCATGGATCATGCCATATTTTTAAACTACTTAAGCAAGGTTGGGCTTGTTATGTCAACCGGTACTCTGAGCCCAGCAACAGTCCCTACTCCAACTGGCTTCCCAAACAACCTGTCCTTCCAGATTGGCACAAGGACTCGACATTTCATTGTCTTTTAAATAAGTCCTTCTAGTTTTAGGCACAAGGACTAGAGCACAATTGGATTTGCCACAGGGTGTATGATAGTGAGCTTAGACCATGAAAGGAGGTTTACTTGTAGATGACAGGTATTGGAAAACCTAGTGTGGTGGATGGGACCAATGGAGAATAACTGCAAACCTTACAGGCAAGTATAGGCTAGGTCTGAGTGGGATTTTAAATATGTAGCATTCCGCCATGCCAGTCCAGCTATGGTTACACATTTTTTCGTTTTATAAAGATGCCCCTACATGCTCCAGGTATCCAGGTTATCAACAGATCCTACCTAGTTCCCAACAGATGCTAATGAGTAGCTTCGATTTGAATTCCATTGTTGATTTTCCAGTTCTCATAGGCTCATTGAAAGTTTGTTTGATTTGCAAGGTAACAATGAATTTAGGATTGACAGACTCATCAACAGGTTAATGAGGGAGGCAAAAGCTGAAGGTGGCGAATGAGGGCAATATGAAGAGAGTTATAAAAGGTGAAAACAAGACTGGAGGACCAAAATCAGTTGATTGAAAATGACTAAAATTCAAAACAGAAGGAAAATAAACTTTGCGAAAAAAACAAGAACGGAAGGGACGAAAATATAACTAAGCTAACAACAAAATAAAATGAATTCTAACCTACTCAGGAGGTAACCATCATGTGGTGGCTACTGGAAGTATCTCTTAAGATGTTGGCCATTAACAGGGAGTTTTTTAGTTTCTCCCTGTAAATTTTTCAATTTGTAAGTTCCCTGACCAATTTTTTCCTCAACATGGAACAGGCCCAGCCATAAGTGTTGGAATTTCGTGTGTTTACCTTTTGGCTCATTCAACTTGTCCCATTTCAAGACTAGCTCTCCTACTTGGTAATCTTTATCTCCTGCCCGATGGCGATCAAACCATCTCTTCACAATCATTTGGTGATTTCTAAATTTATTTCTGGCTTTATCTCTCAATTCCTCCAACCTCACCAGTTGGTTGATCCTTTTTTGAAGTAACGTTGAAGGGGTCCCTCTTGAAGCTTGGGAGAGCTGTAAAGAGGGAAGGGTAATGTTGGGAGGCAAGATAGCTTCCTGTCCATAAACAATGAAGTATGGGGAGTTTCCTGATGCTACTTTTGGGGTGACCTTATCGGCCCAAAGGGCATTTGTTAGAGTGTTGTGCCAATTCCTCTGGTTGTCGGTGACAAATTTACGGATTATGTGGACGAGGTTTTTATTTTAGGACTCTACAACTCCATTTTGCTGGGGGTAATAGTTTGATGCATACCCTATGTGAATTGATTTATCAATAGCAAATTCAGTTAATTTCAGTGATAAAAAGTAAGAAGCATTGTCTAATATGAGAGCGTCAGGGATGTTAAACCTGTTGATAATAAATTTATCAATAAATGATATTACCTTGTCTTCATTTATCGTCCGAAGCGGGATGCCTTCAGTCCATCTGGTGAAGTAGTCGGTCGCTGTGAGTATATACTTATGCTGTTGTGAAGAGTTTGGAGTGATCTCGCCTATGACATCTAGACCCCATTGCTGGAACGGGCGATAAATCATAATGAGCCTGAGGGGAACAATTGGCTTTCTTTCTCGTCCTTTGGTAGTTTGACATACCTTGCATTTCCGAGTGTAGGCATGAGTTTTTGAACACTGTGGGCCAATAATATCCAACTCTTAATATTTTGTGAGCAGTGGTCTCTTCGCCATAATGACCACCTATTGGGCCGTCATGCATTTCTTTCAAGACGTGATTGGCATCATCCCTTTCCAAACACCTCAGCCAAACTCCATCATGATTTTTTTTGTAGAATGTGTCATTGGCCAAGTGATACTGAGTAGATTTCAATCTAAGCTCTCTCCTTCATGATGCATCCATGTGCTCAAGACATGATCCCCGTGTTAAATAAAAACGTATGTTGTAATACCACGATTCAGGGTCCAAAGGGACTTCCGACGTTTCACGCTCACACATCAGCGTCTCATTAATCCATAGGGGCTCCTCCCTGAATTCTAATTGTGCATTCTGTATGCTCTGTGCTTCTGGTTCTTCGAACGCCCCTTCTTTATCTGCCAAGGCTTTTGTTGCGATCTCACACAATTCCTGCCCTCAAACTATCTTCGTTGGCTTAATATCGAGGTCGTATTCTTGAATGGCGGTTATCCAATTCCCTCTCCGTTCACCCATTTCTTTCTGCATGAAGAGGGCTCTTACAGCAGGATGGGGAACGATTAGTTTAGTCTTGGCTTTAATAAATAAGGGAGGAAATGTTTTACGGCTTTAAAAACCACAAAGCCTTGTTTCTCCACGTTTGGGTGGTTCAGTTCTGCTCCCTGGAGATTAGAGGTCATATAAGAAATAGGGATTTCGTTTCCATCATCATTTTTTTGGGTGAGGACTGCAGCATATGAAACTTCAGAAGCGAAAGTGTACAAGAAGAAACAACGCAGAAGCTTCTGCGATGGCCTCCTTAATCCGTTGAAAGGATTTCTTAGCTTCATCACTCCACCTATACACAACGTCTTTCTTCATCATTAGCTACATGGGATGCACTATTTCTGCGAAACCTGAAACAAATTTCCTAACGAAATTAATTTTCTCAAAGAAAGATTGCATTGCCCTTTTATTTGCAAGGGGTTGTATTCTCATGATGGTCTCTATTCTATCATGATCAATAATAATCCCTTCTATAGAGAGGATATGACCGAGTAGTTTCCCTTCTGTAACTGCGAAGACACTCTTCTTGGGATTCAATGACATTCTGTATCTTCAACATCTTTCGAAAATCTATTTCAGGTGATAAATATGATCCCTTTTGTGATATGAATACACAGTAATGTCATCCATGTAAACCACTATTGATCTGTTAATCAACCCTCAGAAAGCTATGTCCATAGTTCTCTGAAATGTGGCACCGCATTAATAAGTCCAAACGACATTTTGCGAAATGCGTAAGTGCCCCATTTAGTGTTGAAGGTTGTCTTAAGTTGATCTCCATTTGCTACCAACACTTGATTATATATCGAAAACCCATCCAATAGGGACAACATTTCAGACCCAAAAACACATTGAAGAATGTGTTCCATAGAAGGGATAGGATAGTTATCTTTCTGCGATGCTTCGTTCAGGTTTTTGAAATCGATACATAACCTGATGTCTCCATTTTTCTTCCTTACTGGCACGATATTGGCTACCCAGCGGGTGTGCCTGACAGAAAAAATGATTTTGGCATCCAATATTTTGTTTAATTCTTTCTTCACCAATGGTTCCAGGCTTGGATGCATCTTGCGAAGTTTTTGTTGGTATGGCTTAGCCTCTTTTTCAAATGAATTACATGCTGCATAACGCTGGTATCAAAGGTTTTTAAGTCACCATATGTCCATGCAAAAACATCCTTGTACTCTTTAAACAACTTAACAAATGCAGCCTTTTCTTGTGGAGAGCACCCCAAGCCCAAATTAACAGTTTTTGGGTCTTCTTTGGTTCCAAGGTTGATCAACTCATACTTCATGGATGAGCTATACGTTTCGCAGTTAGTCAGCTTCTTAAATTTATCATGTAGGTCATACAAGTGCTCCATCTTGACAACTGACTTGGGAATTATATTGGGCTGCTCCTTTTCCTCATCTTCACTCTCATTCATAAGCCTGTCATGCTCTTTTTCATCAATGAGTGCATTTTTGAATGTCTTTTCACAATGCAGGAACTCCAGGACTTGCTCATCACCTTCGAACACTTGCCAATTCGATATGTTATCAGGGACAGATGGTCTAAAAATAAATTCAACATAACATTTATTCTTATTTAATCTGAGATCAGGCAAAAGTTTCGCAGCCATACCAGCCATTAGAATGGAATCTCGATTTTGCCCTCGAGGTATGTATGCGATATTAAAAGAATCAAAATTGTCAATTAAGCTCCATACCTCATGTTGGTATCTTACCAGTTGTGGAGAATTGCAGTGTATCCTTTTCCTTACCTGGTCCACAATTATCTGTGAGTCACAAAAAACTTTAAGATTTTTTACCTTCATATCAATGGCTTTCTTTAGGCCCTGCAACAAGCCTTCGTATTCTACCATGTTGTTAGTGCATGCAAACTCCAACTGGCTGGCCATCAGATGTTGGTTCCCTTGCGGGTCAATGGGAATGCTCCCAGCACCTGCACCTTCAAGGCAGTTAGAGCCATGAAAATAGAGTGTCCAAAATATAGAATCTATTGTTACATCAATTGAACTGCTTTCTACGAAATTAGTATTATCATCTACTATAATATAGGATAATTCATCAGTTGGATTGCAGGGGAGAGCTTCCAACTGTGTGTTTATTGCAATTTCTTCAATTGTCTCTGCATGGAATTCTCTGAAACAGGTTTCGATAGCACAAACGTCGAAACTATAATTCCCAAGAATGGAGTTGGTAAACATTACAGGTTCATTGGGGCCGTTTAATTCTGTCACCACATACTTCATGTATCTTTCTCGATCAACTCTCAACATATCACCTTTTCCCTTCTGAGGCAGCAAGAGATGGGACCAATCAGTTGAGAAATATCCATTCAATTTTGCTGACCAGTCCCTACTAAGCAACATTCTATAAGCCTCGGATATATCGACTACCACTATGTCAATGACTTGTGTGTAATGTGGTTTGGTAGCCATCCGAACCAACACATCTTTCAATTCCCCAATTACTTTCACATTCGTTCTCTCCAATTGCATAATTCGAGTTCCAGTTTTCTCGGGTATCACATGAAGTCTTTTAGCAACAACGTAAGGCATAATAGTGGACGAGGCACCATAATCTACTAGGAAATTGTGTACGTTCATGTTGCAGATTTCAAATGTGATAAGGAAAGGTGGAGTCATGGATTTTGATTTCCTTCCTATCATGGCCGCACTAACATCTTGGGGGGTTCTATTCATTTTTGACAGAGTGGCTTCCATAGTGATGTGCTTGGGCTGTACTAGGGGTACTAACAGGTCTGGACACCAATTCTTGGTTTTGCTACTCGGGATGGTGGGAGTTTTGCAATTTCGTTCATTCATAGCTTTCAAGAGCAAATCTCTTTGCTGCGTTAATTTTAGCAAATTGAAGTATGTGATATTAGCCCGAGATTTCTTAAGATCATCCACAATGTTGTAACCAATGTTATAAACAGGGTAGGTTAGAGTAAACATACCGGTTTTTCCATTTTTAGGTGGGAGTTTACCATTTTGAGTTACCTTCGTTACATTTGGAGATGTATTTTCTTTCTCTGGATATTTTGCAACTGGAGTACTCTTGGAATCACCACTAGGTCTACCCTTCTTGACAGGAACTTTGAGAGTGGATGCCTTCAAAGGGTGAACATCTTTCTTTGTCTAGTCTACAAGCTTCATCATGCCCACAAGTGGCCCTTTACTTCGTGTGTGGATTTTGTTAGTGTGGATTTCTGCCATACCATCTCCTTCGTCGTCATCGTTCTCATTTGTATAGAAATCCCACAATACATTGATTTGAGATTCTTCGTCTAAGGGCTCTTCTACTTGGTATTCTTCCTCATTTTCTTGTTTTAGCTCCAGCTCCACTATAGGTTCTTCTTTGTTAAGGAGCGATCTGATAAGGGCCAGCTCTTCCATATTTAAATTCCCTTCATTGGGTGGAGCAGGCAACGCAAGTTGACCATGACCACCTTCTGTCTTCTTACGATAGAAAGGTTTGAAGGATTTCTGTTGTTATAATCTCCTCCATTCCCATTTGTACTCTCTCCAGAATTCCTTTTCATATCAATGACTGTGTTTGTCAATTTCTTAATGATCCGATGCAAACCTTCCACATCTGTGGTGTCCCTTTCTTTGACCTTAGCCACTTTGTTATCACTCCCATTATTCTTCTTCGATGACTGAGAGGCTTTCTTTCCTTCGGTTGTATGATGAAATGTTATGAGATTGATCATTTCATTCTCAACTTTTATTGCTTCATCGATAGCACCTTGTAAGGTTGTGTGTTACTTCTCTTGACCCACATCGCAGTAGGGACAGGGAGAGCAGTGATGTATAATTCCATGAGCACCTCATCAGTAGGTCTAGCGTTAGCCTGGATTCTGTTGAACAAAGTGTTGAACCATATGTTAAAATCCTTGACCTTTTCTTTGGCTTCCATTTTTAAACGGGATAGTTCTAAAACTAAGGCCGCAGGGGTTTTGTCATCGCCAAACTTTTTTAAGAAAGCCTGCTGAAAAGCACCCCATGAGGTGATCAATCCTATTCTCAAGCTAAAGTACCATGCAGAAGTCGTACCAATCAAAGTAAAAGGGATCAAGCGACATACCACATCCTCATCGGCTACCCCCAACATGCGCACGGCCAGGAAGAAAGAGTGAATATGGTTATCAGCAGTGTCTCCCTGCTCAAGGTCGAATTTAGGCAATACTCTTTCCTCGTTCTTGGGTAAGGCATGCTGCTACCCAGGTATTGCTACAAAATCCTATGCAAGCTAGGGAGGGAGTGCTCCCAAAGGAGGTCGGGGTTGATTCCCACCCGGAGGAGGCGGTAGAGGCGAATTCCCACCTGGAGGGGGAACGTTAGCCATATTATGGATATGGAGGTTTTGGTTGAAGGTTTCCCCCGGGTGTTCTTCGTTAGGATTTTCCAAATCAGGCCAGGGGTTACCTTTAGAAGGGGGATCCTTAGGAATTTATTCCCAATGAGTGTCGGTACTTTGCAAAGACTCTAGCACAATATCTTCAAGAGAAGGGGTTGCAGATGTCTCTTCATTTATGTGATAGATCCTTGGCTTTCTTTTAGCTTTCGGAGGTAAAGATTGAAAGATAGGGAGCTGTGATAGGGAACGAGTGTAAGCACGACTAAGTACTCTGATTGGTTGTTCCTAAGTGACAGGGTATTCCCACAGTCTCTCTTCCTTGGGTGACCCAAACATGAGACTTAGAGGGATCTCTGTTTCTTCGAAATGAGGCTTTTCCAAATGGGAGGAAGGATCTTTTCTACCTTTACGATCCAAGCATTAATATTTTTGAATCCATGCACAACATTTATAGATAAAATCATAAAACGTTGTGGACGGTGGTTCAGGCCCTCCTTCTAGCGCCAAATTTGTTGACACGGTGAATGTTCGTTGTGCCAACAAAGGGAAACAACTTGATCGCAGACCCCAATTAGATCCGCTTTCGTTCGGAGTGGCTAGTTCCAACTGGTTTTAAAGGATCCCGTGAACTGTTATAGGTGTTGAGAGATTGCTTCCTAGAGGAAGACTTTAATTAAATCAACAAAAGAAACATCTAACCTATATGTATCAAATCCTATCTACACTACTACTTACTACTTATGCTAGTCCTAACTTTTCTAATCTATCCTGCATGAGCATAACAAAAAGAGGTTAAATATCATATATAGATTCCAAGTCCAAATGAATCAATTACTGGTTCACATATGAACAAGGTTGTATTAAATCTTAATTGCAATCCAATTATTGATACAGGAATACACATTCCTCTCCATACAAATAACACTTGCAACTGATGTTTAACAAGGTTTTGAATCAACAACCTTTCATGAATTAACCATGGTAACAAATTATATTTGAATAACCAAGACTAGTCACAAACTGTCTATTATCAATATGCACAAAACAAAACATATTTATATTTATGCCAACAACAACACCCTGATTCTAAACACATGAAAGAAGAGGAAAATAAATCTGAAACAAAAGGCTGCTTCTTGACCCAAACAGTTTTCTTTATTAGCACAATAAATCAAAAGTTGTTTTGGCCAAAAAAAAGTCCTCCCCTCATCTTCGTAGGTAATACTTATGCAGAAGGAACTGACCCTTGGTCTTCCCCTAATTTTTTACCTCCCTTCTCTTTTCAATATACAAATCAAAATATACAGACGTAGAACAATCAGTGTAACTGCTGACATGTCAAGGTTACATTTGTTGGAGCGTTGTACTTCCTTGGGGGGGAATGAACGGATGCCAATGGAAAGGAGAATGATTGCATGTCATCTCTTCATGATGAAACCCAGGACAACTTCACTTTCAGAATACACAGGCAATGCGTGGAAGCCCAACCGAGAATACCTAAGGCATGATCTTTAACTAGAATCGGATCCGCTCATGCGTCTTGTCATCCTTGCCTGCAGAGATAATTAACATTAGCTTTATGATTATGAAACATATGATAGAAATGCCTAAGAACAAATTTTGACCTCATTAAAACTTTATAAAATGATAAGGCGTATTGAAATCAAAAGGAGCGAGTGTGAAAGAATCGACACCTGGTTCAGCCAAGGTTGTGATGCGATCGAGTCTTAATCGCACATCGTAGCGGGAAATCACATGTAACATCACCCCTATCGGATTTTCCTTTGAAAACCCGGACTACAACATTTTATCGGAATACACGGGAAAACATGTCGAACTTCAAATATCATCCACCTGGGTCTATAGTTATCATCGGGTCCGCTAATCGCATCGCGCCTTATGTATAAGCCTCGGGCTCCGCCAATTGCAATATGCGATAGGCTAGACCTGAAAATATATATGTTGCGTTTAATAGTTCCGACGGGTCCGGTATATCACAGTGCGCCTTATTTATAAACCTTGGGTTCTGCTGATTGCGATATGCAATTGGGGAAGCGAACCCGAAAATATATGTATTATGCTTGATAATCCTGGCAGGTCCGTTGTTCGCATCACACCTTATGTATGACCGTAGAGTTCCGCCGATTGCGATTTGTGTGGGCTCCAGACCCGAAATAAAATGTGTTGCGCTTAATAACCCCAGCGAGTCCGCCATTCGCGGAACATTGAAGCTTGGGCTTTGGGTCTTAGCAAAGTGCGATTGCGATTTGCGATTGGAGGCCTGATCGCATCACATTTATTCATAAGAGATAGGCCTCGCCCTTAATCAATGCGACTTGCGATATACAATAAAGGTATGCAACGAGGATGTGCGAGATGTTAAGTCATGCGTGCTTTGCAAAGCATTTCTATTGTAAAAGAGTTATAATAGGAATAAAGATGCGATGGAAGGTTTTGAGGGGTAAAGAGTGGGGGTCGTTATATGTGTGGGCATAAGGCACCATGAAGGTTTATGAGGATTGAAAGAGTCCCGATGAAGGATATGAATGAAGGGCTAGACTGGGTTATGAATGAATCATGCGGCAAAGATTTATTCAAGGGGGGTCTTGATAATTAAGAATTGAAGATTTGACTTGACACAGAGTTAAAATCCCTTAGATAAAAATAGATCATTTGAAGAAGTGAAAGATCAAACTTCTAAGGGACCCATTCAAATTTGCTACCAGAACATGTTTCAATAGAGTGGTGATTGTGACCACAACACTTCCATGAGAAAATCATATACATCTAAGAGATTAAAATAGTTTTACAAGAGCATGAAAAAATTGATGAAATACAATAATAACACTATTAACACAACGATACTTAAAAAATCAAGAACATGAATATACAAAAAAACTCTTTAAATACATCTATTATGGGGATCTTGGATCACTCGAATGTGATAATAACATAATTAGAAAAGAAATGTACCTTTCCAAAGAACACACCACTTAGCTAAAATGGAATTTCAAATACCTCCAACCACATGATTTCTAACACTACAAAATATAGGAAAACTGAGTTAGAATGAAATTTCAAAGGCCTCCAACCACATGAATTCTAACACTGCAAAGCATAAGAAAACAAGAGAGGCTGCATGGCAGCTAGTCCCTGCCTAGCTGGTCCAGCCACTAGCAGCCTCCCCTGCACCCAATCCTGAAAGCCCACGTGATCGACACATGGTATGCGAAATGTTGGAATGAGAGGATTAGCATTCGATTCCTTAGGCGTACCGCCTTCCACGGCGTCTGATGTCTAACATAGGTATTGTGACAGTGAAACTTTGGCATTGCAGTTTATAATTAACCTCCAAATATATTTCAGTAAAAATGTGCATGGATGCCTTCGTCCAAATCTGCCATAACACCAGACAGGAACTGAGGCGACGGACCCTATGAAGTCCTGCGGTAGTGGGGCTCCAGACATTTTACTTCTTCTTCGTTGCTTCTTTCCTTGTTTCTTTCTTGGTGGGACACAGGAATGAGTTTCCACTTTCATTCATGTCGCAATGTTTGTATACATAGATATTGCTGGAATCTATTAGGTCAGCAATTTCTCCGCATTTCTGTAGCGTCCAAGGTTGAAACCCTTGCCAGCACTTTTAATGACAACTGCAGAACATTCAACGGATTCTGCCATGTAAATCATAGGGAGACACGACACTAGTCATCGAGGAAGCCATTGATGGTCATTTAAGGAGCCATCGTCTAATTCAGAGTGAGCCCTTGAGTTTACCAATGATAAAGAAGGAGCTACCCGACTGCAGACCGCCAAGACCGTGATTTCATTTCCTTTCAGTGCATACCAGAATGGGAAGAGGTCGGAAAAACTGGAAGAAAGAAGCTCTTGAAGGATGCTTTGAAAGACCAGAAGGGCGAACTGTAATGCAAGTCGTCTCCAGTCGAGGGTCGAATCTCATAGAGGTGACACATACATATTTATACACACTGGCGAGGCGTAGTTACTTGTATGGGAATCTATGTGGCCAGAACTCTTGCTCTCATTCTTCCTTCCTTTCTCTGTTCTGGGCTCTTTTGAGAAACACAACCACAACCAGCAGGGAAAAGAGAATCAGAACGATCAGTATAAGTATGTTAAGTGAATCTGCAATCAAGATAAGGGCGGCCAAACACGGTGCATAGTAGTTTATCAAGCAGGGACTAACACGGTGCATAGTAGTTTATGGGTTTCTTACAAACACCCGTGATTTACTTGGTCAGTCGTTTATCAGTGGGAGGAAAGCACAATGGTTTTATCTGTTAAAATCACCGTGGAGCTTGTGAGTTCGATGCCCTTCTGGATACAGATTTTGCCACACTGAATGGATACTGGTAGCGAAAAATGGCCAAAAGTAGCCTGTTGTGAAAGTAATATCATCTAAATCCACCCCCAACTCCCCACTATGTACACGCTGTTAAATATCGGTTGGGTTTGCCTTCCCCGTGGCTCTTCACGTGCCTTCAGTGTGAAGCTAAGTTCTACCAATAGTCAAACATTGCTTTAAGATGCTCATTTATACAAAAACGTTTATAAAGATTACATTAACATGGCGTATTATACTCTCGAATATCTTTTCACATTCATGTATTCTAATTATCAATTTTTAATTCTTTAATGCTATAAGTAAAGCATAGGGGCATGCATGGAGTCCAAGTATTTCAAGCATGACGCATGAGCAAAACGTGGCGCAGGATAAGTCATCGTCTTCTTCGCCGGCCTTCTCTAGACGCAACAGCACAGAAAGAGACTCTTATGAAACGCCCTGTAATTTATACAGATGACCATACTGCGAGAAATAAATCGCATGAACGAGGAGAATCAGAAAGGCAAAGCGGCTTCTGTCTGTGCACAGATTGTCTTCCGAGCGCTATAGCCCACGGAAGGTACATTCCTGAAGCAAGTTTGGTTTAGACCTGGAGGCAGGATTACAAAATTCAGGGTTGGTCTGCAGGACATGAATCAGGAACCTCCTTCGCAACAGCGATTTGAAACTCGTGTTTGCGCTGTTGCTACTATCTGCACAGTTGGTCAATTCATTTCTGGCAATTCATGGATTCCGGCCACGGGGGTTGGCTTTACGTCAGGATTGAACCGATGATGTTGGTGTAAATACTCTCCGAATAACGCTAAGTTTCTCCATGGTCTGGGCATGGCAGCGCAAAGTATGTTGTTGTTGATAACGGCCGTCTGTTGGTATTAATACAGCCACCATTCTTTTATACATTCCATGGCGTTCATGTATTTCTGTTGACAAAGAAAATGCTTGAAAGTTTCCAATGTAAAATATGTTTATTCGGAAGAAGTGAGACCAATTTAGTGGGGGTGATCATAGCTTTGGAAGTAATCAGCCGCTATAGTGACGCATACTAGGCACAGCCGTCTGTTGGTATTAATACAGCCACAAAAATGATGATGTACAGGGGACGTTTACAAATCTTGTTGTCTGGTGTAGAGAATAATAATTGTATTTAGAATGCCATCAGCTAAGTCAAGTTATGTTACACTTTGACATACGTGGGTCCCTACCTGCCCATTTGAACATAGATGGGTTCCTCACATGAATGGCAGGTGTTTTCTGCATTGCAGGTGTCAAGCAGCATGTAAGAACGATTGCCATCGTTGTTGTTATAAATCAATTTCTGCTTCCAGAGGCACAAAATTTTGCTAAATTTGGGATTTTCCTTGCTCTCCCCTTCGATTTCTTCTGTAATTTTTTGTTTTCTCTGGATTTTGGGACTTTATGATAATCTCTAAATTAAAGTTCTGAAATTCAACATTGCAGTAGCACGCAACCACTGTTTGTGCAGTTTTGTGCAGAGGAAATGACCTTCTTTCAGTGTTGGTCTGCTCGTGTTTGCGTTGTTGCTACTATCTGCTATGTACTGTTCAGGTGAGTACAATACTTGAGTGTTTTCCAGTCATGTATTCCAGCTAGTCTATGGGTTTATTACATAACAGCATCGTTGTACTTCTTTTGTTTACAGTTCTCTATCATTCCTTTAAAAAGTTACTATTTGACGCTAGCTTTACAGATATTTACTTCGTTTTCCGATTTAGGATTGCTATCCGCTGCCCGGTTGAATTAAGCTAAATTTTCAGTTTTTTTTACCTGCTTATTTATTCTGTTAAGGATTAAAACCAAACGACTCAGAAGAATCTCCGTTCAGTTTCACTCTTCTTATAAATACCCGCTGATTAGCTTTGGCGAAATTTTGACCTGTATATTGTTTTGATCGGGTAGAAGTTAGTTAATCAAACTCCGTAATTGTAGTGGATCTTATGCACCTGTTTATCTGCGCATGTGGAAATGAAATTGTTTCATGTTGAAAATTTCATAGTTCATTTTCACAATGCGTTTAGGGCATTCTAAGCTTCTTTCATTTGAATTGTTACTTTGTTCTGTATTTCAGATTGCAAGTAATTCTGTGCATGCTATTTTCTTTTGTTTGTGTGAAGCTTGTTCGTTTGTAGAAATAATTTACACGCAAAGATCTCGCTTACCAGTTGAGGGACTTTCGGACTGTAGTGATCGTTCTTTTCTATACACACGGTTCATTAAATCATTGCCTTTTAACGTAGTGCAGTATTCTCGACGTAGAAGAGGAAATTATTCCCACCTGCAGCTATGGTCAGGCATGGTCAGGTTAAGATTTGCCATATTGTTACAGCTTTGTAATATGAATCACTAACTAAGATATCAAAATTCTAATTGCAGGCGCTCGGGGTACTTACATATAAAATTCTAATTGCAGGCGCTCGGGGTACTTACATATTAACAGGCATAAGCCACAGAAAAGCGGACCTTGGCAGCCTTGCAGAGCGAGATATCCATGTCGGGGTGACTGGGGAGGGCTGCGAAGAGCACCGAAGTACAACTGCATCTTTCCGCTCGATTGTAGATGGCCTGGAAATTTCCCTGCCGTCGCATGAAAACCTCGGGGAGTCCTTTACAAAGAGCAACAGATCAAAGCGCAACAGATCAACGGAGCATGGCAGACTCCCACGCAGGTCGGCTCTTATGAAGAAGCGATCACCGCCCCTATGCTCGACAACACATATCCAGCTGCCAACTTCAACGATGGGCACCTCAACATGCATGCACACTTGCGAAACTTATAAAGTTCACTGATATCTCACGTCAACATTTAATGTTAGCGAATTAATGCTAATGCAATGCTAGCATTAGTTCCCATGTTCAAAAAATTGATTGAATCCATATCTTAAATCAAGATTTATCCTAAGTTTGGCAAGACCCTGGCCTCGATATGAGGCCAAATAAGATGGTGAAAATTCTTAGTGGTCCAAATAGCTGTAGAGATTTCGTATTGGTTTAAAAAAAGTGATTTATGAAATATAAAGTTGAAACTTAGGTTAATGAATACGGTTTTTTATGAATTCGCGTGTAAAACTAATAGTAACCGGCCAAAACCGATTACTATAGTCCCTGCCAGGCCCGGAGGGCAGGGACTAATAAGAAAAAAAATATATTATTCGTGAACTCTCTAAAACCATGAAAATAGGTAATCTATGACCATAGTAGTTTGAAGAAGAAACGGGAGAGGTTTTTAACGGGAGAGTTAAATTATACCGTTCAAAGTTTTATTGATATTAGACCATGTTTATAGGATATATATTATTTTTATATATAAAGGCTTTTCAATTTTAATTTTAAAATGACGTTTTCAGCTATTTAATTATATTATATTATTTTTAATTTTAGTTTATGTGATATTTTCTTCCAAACGTAATATTGTTTTGACATTTAAAGATGAGACAAATCTAAAGTTTGATGCAGTGAGTTAGTATATGTACTTTTCATATTTTTTTAATAAGTGTTAATATTTATTATAATTTGGTTACTAATGGGGAATAGAGATAATTATTATAATGTGGTATAGAGATAGTTATTATTGGCAAGATGAACATTATTAGTTAAAATGGGTGAGATGCTTATTATTAATTAATATTGGCAAAATAATTATTATTAGTTTGTATAGTTGATATTGGTTGACTTATTATAATTATTTAAAGAAAATCATAGCCACCTAAAATAATTTGTGGGTGGTTCTTAGGGGAGGCAAATTTTTAATTTAGCAAATAATGATCAACAAATTGTTAATTTATTTCTTTACATTAAAAAAAAACTTTTAACTAATAAAAAACAAATTTTATTATGTTGATAGGCATGTCTATTTCACAATAGGCCTTCCAAAATTTTAATTTAATTATCAACAATTATTAGGTGGATGGTGGAGATTTAACCTGCATGGAATATGTTAGAATATTTATAGTAGTATATACAAATCAAGGGTTAATAATTATCTCCAAGTCAATTATGCTCTTTTAATTAATTTATGCAAACTTAATTAAATAAATAAAATGTCATATCAACATGTGTCATATTGGGTATGTGGTATTTATAAGCCATGATATTGGCCCATGGGATTGTAGCAAAAGCTATTTACAAGTCAAGAATTTCCATGGTAAACTTGGGTCGAGTCTCCATTTTTTTAAACGAAATGATTAGCATTTGTATTATAACAACTAGATACATGACCATAACCATTTACATGCTTCAAAGATTTCAAGAACTCGCCGATTTGAGATTGAACATGGAGGCTCAATCCAAACCCTTAAGCGAATTCCCCATGACACAAAAATTTCAGTCACTTTCCAACTAAAAAATTTCCAAAAAAACCTTGAATATCCGAACACATTTACTTTCCATTTTCACTATTTTTTATTTAATTTGGTCTAAATTCTTGTTTTTTCTTGGTGAAAAACTTTTTCCTTTCTTTCTAATGTGTATTCAACACGTATTTTGTACAAATTTCGGCAGGTTTTTATTTGGCAAATGCACATTGCTATTCTTGTGATCTTCTTCATTTGCCTGATTTGCCTGAGAAGTTTCCTTTTCAACGTTATTCCTTGTGGTTTCCGGAGGGGGTTTGTTTTCGACGAGGGTTGTTGTTTTTCCACTTTCACTACGTCCAAAGAATCCTTGCTAGCATCCAAAGAGTTCTCATTGACATGTGTTTTATCCTACTTTGTTTTTGTTGTTGCGGATGCATTTTCTTTTGTCGTAATTGCTTCCTTATTGTTTATTGGCTTTTCCTTATCCTAAGGCTATTCTTCTTTGTATACCGTATAGTGATCACTTTGTGCTCCTTCCCACCATTTGGGCATTCGAGATTTTTTCCCGTATTTGTTACTCTGTAAACGTTTGGGGTAATTTTTAATTACGTGTCTCATTTCATAGCATGCTCTATATCGAAAATAAATATTCTCATCGTTGAGCTTTTAGATCCTGCAAATTAATCTCCGAAGGAAAACCCCTTTTTGAAGTCCATATCCACACATATTTTGGCATAAGTAGTCTTGTAACTTTTTTAAGATTTAGGACAACAGTAATAAAACTTTTCCAACACATTCCCTATCAAATAAAGAGACGGAAGATTCCAAAATGGAAGGGAAAATTTGGAAGCCTTACCTAAACTAGGGTCGTGGAAATTGATGTTGTTACCGGATTGAAAGTGGGAGTTTAGGGCTACATGAAAAGACCAACGCTATCCCAAAACCATGACCCATATTCGCAAATGGCCTTATTGTCCTCTATATTATCAAAACCACAACGAAAAACCTCGCGCCATAGGGTAAATGTTTAATTCATCCGTCAAAAGGGGCTTTCATGTCTGAGATATCCATTTGTGCAGATCATTCGGTCACAACCAGTACCCATTAAACTTGCAAACCATGCCATGCTCCGAAGAAAAAAATCACAACATAAATATTCCTCATTCACTGGAATAGTAAGGGAAGGAATTTATTGAACCATTGGAAGACCATAATCGACAACAATATTTTTTTCCAAATCACAGAGATTCACCATTGAACAAACTACAGAAGAGATCTGCAGAAAATTCACACAAACTAAGAAAATATTGGTCAGCTAGAGCAAAACCCTAGTCACCTCAAGGGTTTCTAGAGCTCCTTCCATCATCCTAATATAAAATAATATAATTGGGGTGAATCTCCATTGTTAAAAATATTGTTTAACTCATATATTAATTCTTTTTATAATTAATAATATCTATTTAAAATAAAGTTATAATTTATTTAATTTTTATGATTTCTTTTAATCTACACAATGTGAGATGTGTCTTAGGGTAAGTTTTTTTATGCTTATCATGGATTAATGCCTATCAACATTTACCAACCATTTAATTCATATGGTTGTGCTAGTTTACTTTAAAGCAAAATAACTTTCATATCCTTGGAGAAAGTTCTTTCATACAAATATATGTGAATTGATATCCATCACAATCTCAATTGGAATTATAGCATTCAAAAAAAGGATAAATGGAGGTTGGAAAGCTTACTGTGGGCTTGAAAACAATTCTAAATCAACGTCTTTGGTTTGGTATATAAATAAAAAAAATCATAAATCATAAATAAATAAAACTCTTCTTTGAGACTCTCGTCACTCTTTCTATTTTATATGGATGTGAGGTTTGAGGTTTTAGCATATCCAGAGAGTCATGGAGTAATATTGAACATATCTAAAAATAGTTTATAACCTACAACCTCAAGATTAAAGGAAATACTCCCTACCTTATCCTCTTGATTTAAACAAGCATTACCCTCATTGAAAGCATGGCTATGACTAGGTATATTATGTATAAGAAGAAGTTATACAACATGGATGCCAAAAGATTTCTTGAAATTGCTTTTAACTCTAGCCAAAACCCCCACATTCAGCTCAAGAAAAGGCGGCATAAGGATGTCAATTCTTGGATGAACTATTGGGGAATAAAGGAGGATATCATCTTGCAGAATCCATATAATATTGAAAATATTATTACTCCCAAATTTAAGGAGAATTGTGGAGAAATAAAGAGCTAGAGGGAAAAAGGAAACTACCATGTTATAAGGACGTGATCCACCCTAATCTTGAAAACCAAAATTATCTCTCCATCTTGACTAAGGTTAAGAAGAAAATGAGCATTTCCAAGATTAAACTTAATTCTCATGATCTTCATAGTGAAGTTGGACATTGGTCGATTCCCACAATGCCATGAGATAAAATAGTTTCTCACCTATGCGATTCTAAGAGGGTTGAAGATGAAAAACACTTTCTCTTAGATTGTCCAACTTATACTTACATTCTTTCTAATTTTTAAAATATTTGTCACACTATCAACCTTCTTGACCATTTAATTTTGCAAAACTATGGTGATCTGGGAATGCTTTTCTCACTTTTTTTTAGCATAGAAATAAAATATTAAAGAATTCTAATTAATCGCTTACCTTCTTAAGCTCTAGTAGACCATACAAGTCTTAGTGGACGTTAATCATCGACATCATCATAAATTATTTTTAATAAAATAAATTTAATATTATACTTTAAAAAAAGATGTAGTCTAATTATTCTATGTTTTGAGTTTTTTAACAAAATCCAATAATAAAGTTTTGACAAAATTATGATTTGCTTTGTTATTTAAAATGTGTTTCGAATGTACAAATAAATTCAACACTTCCAAAAACCCTTAAAGCACTCAAATCATATAAACTTTATAACCCAAACTTGTAATTTCATAAATCTCAACTAAATTTTAAACAAAATTATCCATACAAAAAAAAATCGTAACTAAAAAAATAATAACTCAATCCATATTCTTATAAAATATAACATAACCTATGATTAGATTCTGCCCACGAGGCGTAGAGTAAATGATGACAGGGTGTTTTGTTAAGGTACTCTGTGGTGTAAAGGTCACTAATTCGAAACTCCATGGGCAAAATCCAACCATGCTAAGAGCTAGTGTCGCCCAGGCCGGGTCCGATCTCCATGTGATTTTGACAAATTAGAAAACCCTGGATCACAACTACTCAAGCCACAAGTTAGATGTGCTAGTCATATAAGAACTCACATTACCCAACAAACAAATAAACATATGACTAAATTCCACTTACCATATAAACATTCATGCTACATTAATCATTACTCGTATATGTAAAACATAATTCCACCTACAAAACTGCCCCAACTTTCGTATTAAGTGGTATTAAAACTAATCTTTAATTTCTCTAACATAATCAACCTTTTTCAAAAAATTTTTAGTAGTGTTCATAATTCCACCTACAAAACTGCCACAATTTTCATATTAAGTGGTATTAAAACTAATCTTTAATTTCTCTAACATAATCAACCTTTTTCAATTTTTTGTAGTAGTGTTCCTTTTTTTAAAACTCTTAAAAACGTATTGACAAAAATCTTGTTCAATAAAAATTAAACATATTATTAAAAATGCATTTCACGTATAGATAATGTAGAAATGCATGCGTCTCATTTTTTCTCAAGCAAAATTAGTTGCATTTTCGTTCATAGTTAAATGATGAAGTTACTTTTCTAGAGTGTATTCCTACGATATCCAATAGCTATCAAATGTATTCCAATAAAGTGTATTCCTACGATATCATATATATATAAATGATCCTGAATTCAAAAATTGTCATTAGCTTGCATCAAAATTTGGTCCCTTAAAAAGTTGGCGCAAAAGCTCATTTGTTTGGTCATTGTTTTGTAACACTATGACGCAAAAATATTTTTCCAAATGGAAGCCATTTTTGATAACCGGTTTGGATCATGGTTTTTCTCCTTGAAATGTGTGAATATGAAAAAGAAGTGAAAGAATAAGATATACGAAAAATCTCCTCAATAATAGGCATAAGAAAAATGTTGCTACAAGAAATAATGTCATTAAGCCATTTAATAGATAGCTTTGTATCCCAAAAGATGTGAATCCACGAATATCCCTTCCTTTTTGAGAACAAGAGAAGGTTTTTACAGGAAATGAGTTCAACTTTATTGTTTGACCCAAGACCTAGGCCCATCTTGACTTTGAAAGAATGGTTTGGGGAGAGGAATAAAATAAAACCACCACAACATTGTTGACCATTGCCAATATAAGCATCCTCAAAATAATCCCATGTATTAGAAGGATCAATACTTTTAGGATAAATCACTCTAGGAGAAACAAAATCTTTTTACTATGGAAATTGTCTTAAGATGGCCAACACCTCAACATTTGTGTATGAATGAATTGAAACCTTATCTTGGATTACCACCTCATTCCTAGCCCACCAAACCCCACAATATATAATTAGGGGGAGGGATTTTAAAGGTTGAGAAATTGGATTCGTATGCCATGAACGCCAAGCCCCCTCTAGTTCGACACCAACCCATGGAATTGAATGTCCCAACGTTGAACTACAAAGATACCAAACTTTTTGGAAGAATGGACATTCCATGAAAACATAAAGAGCACTTTCCTCATGATTTTGACAAAGAGAGCACCATTTAGGACCACACATGAACCTCCACTAAAGGACTTCCCAAGTAGGAACCTTCTTCATCATAAGACACCACATGAAAATTTCAGATTTTGGAGGACAATTTTATTTCCACACTGCCTACCACTACCATTTCTCCTCAAAATCCAATCTGTCGACAATGAGATAAATGAAACCCAACTTTGGAGGGTAGATACTAGATGGGGAGATACTCCACATAAGTTCAGTAGGTTTTTTAGTCAAACGAATATGGCCATCAATAAGAGCATGAATATAATCTTTCCATATGGCCATCTACTCATCCTTGATACCCAAATCCTCTACATATAGTGATCCTTAATGCCAAAAAGATGAAATGATTGGATTGGAAATATGTTCAAGCTTCCTACAACCATGATCCCTAAGCTAGTCTATCAATGGCGGGGGGGGGGGACAAATGATGAAGACCACAACCTAGCCATGGGTCAAGACCGAGATGAACCTCTTCACCCGTACCAACCCACCAAGCAAGACCATTTCCAATAATATCAAAAGAGTTTAACACAATCTGCCATATTATGGAAATTTTCAATCAAGGTTTTTTCGGTCTCTAAAACCAATATTCAAGAGAAAAAGGAGTGATATATTTTTGATGGACCACCAAAGTCCAAACACTTTATGTAGAAATCAAATGCCAACCACATTTAGCAACCACTGCTTCTGAGAAATGAAATAAATTCCTTAATCACCACCCACCTAAAGCATTTGGTCTAGTAATGGAATCCCATCTAACCCATGGCAGAATCCCTTTTTCTTTTTACCCAACCATATAACAATGAGTAAAATCTCGTATTTTTTTCCAAAATACTTTTGGGTATCCAAGTCCGGGAAGCCTAGTAAAATAGGATGTCCTTCAACACTGATTTAATAAGAACCAAACGACCAAATTGGGAGAGCCATCTGTGACACCAGTAATTCAATTGTTTATTCACCTTAGCTACTAGCCAACCCTAACCCTCTTTGCAATTATCATTGGGCTTCAATTGAAAACCTAAGTATTTTAAACCCTGCTCCAAAGGCTTAAAGGCATAAGAGATGAACTAATATATGCGATGAAGCTCCACAACAAAAATATTGTGATGTGAAACATAGGATTTTTGGACATTAAACATACATGTGATATGCCCAAATAGAGAAAGTAAATCCACCAACATCGATATATCCCTGACATTGCCACCATTGACTATTAGAATATCATCAATGAATAAAGAATGAGTGATAGCCATATTTTAAGCTATAAGTACTCCATGGAAAGCTCTATGTCTCTTTGCATCCAAAATAAGCTGACTCAAACCCTCCACCACCAACATAAAGAGAAGAGGAGATAATGGACAACCTTGATACAAAACTATTTGAGCATTGAAGAAAGGAGAGGCAGAACAACCGATTTATGAAATCAAGACAAAAGCCTAGATGAGTAAGAATAAGATTGATGTAGATCCAATTTACCCGATCATATGCTTTGCATAAATAAATTTTAATTACAACCCCTTTCAGATTTTGAGTTTTGATGCTATTTATACCTTCTCGAGGCACACCAATGGCTTCCTGAATTTGATTGCCCTCGAGGAAATAATTTTTTTAGAGGATATGTATTTGGAAAGAACGAGATTAAATCTAGAAGTGATTACCTTTTTGATTACCTTATATATGGCATTACATAGAGAGATAAACCAGAAATTAGAGAAAGAGAGAAGTGACTAGATTTAGGTATGAGAGCAATAAAAGTAGAGTTTAAGGCATGATAAATGCAACCCTTTTTCTTAGACTCTTCAATAATAGTGGTAAATTCTAGACCCAAAATATCGAAAAGATTAAGGAAAAATTCAACTCCCCAATCGTTCGGCCCAAGAATTTTATCTCTCTGAAACCTACGCAACACCACCTTAAGATCCTCCACATAAACCTCCTCCATTAAAGCCTTTCACTCCTCATCATCAACCATTCGCAGAAAGAATTAAGAAATTTGAATGACTTCAACAAGTAAAGGTTCCTAAGGGGCTCTAAAAAGCTTTTCAAATTACAATGTTCCTAGATTTTCCAAACCATTTAAAGAAGAGGTCTCTACACCTTGATCTTCATGTAAGCTCCATATAGTGTTCATCACTTTCTGAACCTTTGCAAAGGCCAGGAAAAACTTCATGTTCTCATCTCCACTTTTAAGCCTAATTGTTCTACTTTTAAGGCGCCATTCCACCTCCCTTGATTTTAAAAGGCCAATCCTTTTACTTTCCACGGTTTTATGGTAGGCACATGATTCCTAGGAAGAAAACACTTCTCCATTAGAGGATGAAATAAATTCTAGTTCCTTTTTTATTTCTTCTAGATCTTTAACCTCCAACACTTTCTTCTTCTATGCCCACTCCTTTATTTTAAGTTTGGTCCTTTTTAAATTAGCTTCAAAATGAACATCTTCCTCTACATCCATTGAGGGGGCGAAAGGAATCCAAGTAGACTTAACCAAAGAGATAAACTCCTCATCATTCAATGACTCTAAATTCAACCTAAAGGGACTAGCAAGTCTCTTGGGGAAACCTTTGATGTCTAGGAAGATGGGGAATGGTCAAAGATACTAGTCCATTATCTTACCAGAGGAAGGGAGTCCAAAAGAGCTTTATCAATAAGAAATTTATCAATTTTCTTAGCAATCGAATCATCCCCCAAGAGCTATTTCCTCTAGGTGGGAGATAACTTTACAAGTTCCACATCCACCAACATATTTTGGGAAAGTTGGCATATGAAATAATTTGCTTGTGGATCCACTCTAGCTAGAGGACCCCGTAATTCAAAAGGGCCCAAACAAAACTTTAGATCACCACTAATAATTACATTATTCAAACGAAAAAAGGATTTATTAAGGGTCAGTTCCCAAAATTCGACCCGATTTTGAGAGGGACCATAAATATTGATGAATGAAGCTGATTGTGAATCTTGGCTTGAGAGGGTAAACATGCACTTGGAAAAGACGCTAGAGAATACCAACAAAGAGAAAAATATGTTGAGGCACATGGCCTATCACTATTTGGTGAGAAACAAAGTTTGCAAAGCGAGAATTAGGATTTTGAAGGCCAAGTTGAGGAAAGATTTGAGGAAGAGGAACGATTTTGGCTGAGGCTTCCTTAGCCCAACATAGCACTTGATGCAAGACACTTAGCCCAAATTTCAAGAAATTTGGGATACTTTTTGTCAATTTTGAATTTTTGGAGCAAAACACAGGTTTTTCTACCTAATGTGTCGTGCCACCTGGCACGCGCTTTTGCTAGGGACCTCCTTTGGAGGAAAACTCAACATTTTTGGATTCCTCAAGCAAAAATATGAATGTCTACAAATGGCTAAGAAATTTTGTCAAGTTTTGAGCTTCCAAAAGGGTCAAAAACACCTCAAAAATGACCTTTCTGCCCCTTTTTGGCCACACAAGAAGCAGTGTTGGGAGAACTCACTTTTGGAGGGGTAAATGGACTCCAATTCAGAAATTCTACATATTCTAGAAAGTAGACAGATAAAACTTTCCAACAAGCCCACTTGGAGCAAATTTTGTGTACGGGAAGGTCTCCAAAATCAGCTGAAAACAGGCGCGGTGCACAGGAACAGAGGCACGGTGCATAGGATGGAAAATTGACTTTTTTGCCCAAAAAACTCAGTTTTTTTTTTTCGCCCAATTTCTTCTCAGTTTGACTTTTTTCTCTCTCATAGTAAAACTCATGATGTAATTTGATGTAACTTGATGGAATTTTATGTAAATATGTTAAGATTTCACTCATGGATGTAGATACATCATGAAAAGGTAGTTTTGAACCGAATGAATTAGTTTCCTAGATTTTAGAGGCAAGATCTTCCACTGCCTACTTTTCAGTTCTTAGATTAGATATTGTTGGAACAACTCCTAAACTCATGAATTCGACCCCTAGAGCCTAGGATGAGTTGTTTTTTTTCTATATCTAGTATTTTTTCATTCATTTGTCAGGGTTGGACTCTTGTGAATGCTTTGAGCATTATTGTACATTCATCTCTACAGTTTGGCAAAGGAATAGAACAGGGTTTGTAGCATTTTGTGGGATTCTTGTGGCAAGTTGATTTGGTATTGTTTCTTTTTTTGTAATTCAAGTTTACATGTGTTTATGTATGCCATCATCTCTCTTTGTTTAGCTTAACTAAATGAATCAAGGATAAAGGTAGAATTCATTGATGTTGCAGTGCTCTACCTAGGGTTTGTCTAGTTATTTATGTTTTCTACTGTTTGAAGAGGATACATGAGAATTTCATGCCCTCTCCAACTCCTCACCAGTCTTAAGACTCTCCATCTCATTCAACTTAAAGTACTAAAGCATTTTCCTACCTTGCCCCACAGAAACCTCTGCAAAACTGAGTCTAATCCCCGGACCCAAATCTGCCTTTCACTTTGGAGCCAACAAAACATCATCAAATTCAAACAAATTCTTTTGAGCACATACCTAGCATAAAATTAGTCTTTACATCAGTCATTTCAAAGTCTCATTTGCTATATTTTCCTAAGATTGACAAGGGGAGAGCCCTTTCCCGACCTGGTAGGACTAGCTACCAGGTTAAGCGTGGTTTGATGTTACCCTAGATTCTGCCTTTCTAAGCCTGAGGTAGATTTAGGCCCTAACACAACTAGCCTTGGATTTATTTCTTAGTTGGTTTCCAATGATCCAACATCACACATCTCTTATGCAGATTCTGGTCCCGACAATGGAACCATTTGTTGGCTTATGAGGGCCTGACCTAGGTTCAGAGTTATTTAGCCAAACAAATCCCTGCACTACTAGCCCTTTCGGCATCAGCTTGTAGAGCGCAGACTGAAGTCTCTCCTGAAGTAGTATGGGGGGATGTTGGAACCAAGTTTCCACACCCTTGAGATGTCTATGATGTCGATTTAGTCCAACTAGACTTGCCTTCGCGTAGGTCGCTCCGCGCACTGTTCTACCCTTCAGTACCTCATGATTTGTTATAATCGACTTTCGCGCAGCCCTAACCAGGGGCTTAAGTCCTTTCATGTTGCTACGATAGTGAATTGCGCTATTTTATAAACTAGACTAAGTGTCTTACTTATCTTAGTGACAGGGCTTAATTATCTTCGCGTAAACATATCTTCCTACTTGCATTCACTTAATAAATACAATTATACACATTCGTGCATCATATAAGCATTGGAAGTGAAATTTATACCCAAGATAATAGATGCATAAATAGGAAATAAATACATAGAAATGGTAGAAACTTCTCTTTATTAATACTTCCCACTGTTTATAGACTCGACTTGCCCTGCGCAATCAACTGTAGGGGTCAGCACACTCAACTGTGGACTACTAGGCCTCTGCGCACTCAGCTGCAGAGCTTCTTCCTACTCTATGACCCAAAACTAGACTTTACACTTCAGATCTATCTCACATACATCATATGTTCTTCAGCTTAGATTAGATTAGCTTAGCTACTTAGAGCCTTGCTCTATTTATACAATCCCATGGTCCGCGGACCATGGATAGATCTTCTAAAGCTAACATTACAATAACAAAATAAGGGCAGACAACCCTATGAATCTTTAACAAACTACGCACTCCGCGCCCACAAAATGCGGAGTCTTTATATTGGAATTATAAAATTTACCAAAATCTGGGCTCTAAGCCTCAAAACTTCCCTTGGGGGATCCCGTGCCCAATAGAAATGAATAACACAGAAAAATATTTCCAAACATGTTCTTTGGTCTGAACTCTGAGGGACTACCACATCATCCTATTGACATCATTCGTGCTTCATCTATGCCCCATGGAAATCTTGAGTGGTGCCACGTGTCACCCAAATTCAACCCACTTGGCCCCCTAAAATTTCCAAATATGCATGCCATGTGTCACACCCTCATAAGTGCCACATCACTAGACATCATCATAGACCTGTTTCTCCACATGTGCATCCACATTACCTCTATTCAAAAATATAATAACGCCATGTATCATCCACAATGTGAACTTGTATGGTTGGAAAGGGGTCCTGGAACTCAATTTTTCAGTGATTTTCTTTATTAAATAAAAATAACCAGAACAATAAATTTATGGTCGAGGTTTGGGGGTTAGATAATTTCTTATGTTGCACACCTACATATTATCTTGACTATCCCATATCTTGTCTTTCTTGAAGGCCAGACTAAGTCGGGGGTCGAGGAGTATCCAGGCTTGCCTCAGAACCTTTTCCTCTTTGACTCTTTTCACCTTTTTAAGTGTTGAACTTTGACCTGCAATAACTTGTTATCCAGGAAGCCTCTTTCAGAATTCAATTTACTATTGGAAATATATTTCAGAGATTTATCCAATTGAGCAAAAAGCACTTGATATGATCTATTATACTGAAATTGCCTTCAAAAGATATGTTCCTTTATCATGCCTTTGGCATGCTTGTCAATCTGCATGTGACACAAATAATCTTGGCCAATTAATTGGAACTATTTTAACATCATCTAATGACAACACCTTTGTCAATACTTATATGACATCCTCCCAACTCCAATAACATTTTTGACATTAGTGACAACACATCAATTCTTGACATCAATGACAACATATTCTAACAATCTCCCCCTTTGTGATTTATGGTAACACCAAAAACACAATCATAAAATTAAAGTGTACTTCTTACTTATTATACTTCTCCTCCTTTGGGTGCTGCTCCTACTTTGGTGTATCTCTCCCGCCTTTGACATCAATGGAAAAGAAAATAGGCTTCCCTTGGAACAAATCTCCCCTTGTATTACTAATCTTGTGGACCTATCAACTACTTCTTCATATGTTGAAAACTTCAGGGATCTTTGATATGATCTAAGCAACTTCCTTTCTTTCCTTTGGAGAAGCTTTAGTTTAAAGGAGAGTGAGTAATTACTCCCAATCTCTGCCTCAAGTAGTCAAAAGGGATCCCTTGATAAAGCAACTCATACATGTATAACTGAGTCAGAAAAGAAAAATAATGCCCGTTGGTCTAAGTCTTAGCTAGGATTACATTCATATTTGTGCTTTTTTTGTTGACTCATGCACTTGACCTCTAGAAATGACACAAATCTACCTTATTCATGACTGACACCATCAACTTGTCAATTGATAAACAACAAAGTACACCACATAAAAGTGCTTATATGAATCATAGAGGGACTCTCACCAATGCATGCCTATAACAATAGCTCAATATATTCTTCACTTGATAAACTTCTGATGGAAATAGACTCACCATATAAATTTTACTCAGCATAAACATTAGAAACATATAAATCATGT
Organism: Pinus taeda; assembly: GCA_000404065.3. Lineage (NCBI taxonomy): Eukaryota > Viridiplantae > Streptophyta > Pinopsida > Pinales > Pinaceae > Pinus > Pinus taeda. The sequence goes on from APFE030546369.1 coordinate 46,402, forward strand.
CTCTCTCAACCACACTTGGGTTGAGAATCTCCTAGTAACAATATGAATACCATACTCTGACAAAACTCTAATGGCAATTAATACCAATTGATACTTTATACAATTGTTAATACCTTTGAGACCAATGATATCAATTACTTGATTGATACCACTGTTACTAGTTGCTGATTAATTGTTGATTGGGCATTCTCCCCCTGTGACCATGCTCTTTTCACTAATATTCATTCCCTCCCAAAATATGATGTCTAATACCAAATACTAATATAAAAGTATGGAAGCATCACAATAGTCATACATTCATCATATCTACAACAAAAACTCTGATCATTCAAGCAACATTAGTATGTAACAAACACGATTAGCCCCTTTCTTCCATGCCTATCCTTAAGTAGCAAAAATTATTACCAATTGATGATACCAATTATTAATTCAGTAATATTATACCCAAGTGTCAACTTGAGTATACTCTCCCTATGGTTATGCTCCCTCTTTAGCATTACGAATCAATAAACATACTTGCATAGGGCAAGGAAACTTTCGTAGTAAAAATATCATCATTTTTGTTCTATCATCATTATTTCTAATCTGACTAAAAATCTAATTTGGAAATAATATTAAATAAACCAATTCCATACTACTTAAGTCCTTTGCAATCAACCACAATACTCAAAAACACTAGTTTATTTCAACAAATTATGAACTGAAGAAAAAACAATAACATGTATACTTCCCTTAACCTTCAGATGCATTACTTGTCATGTTCCTTTCTTCTCTTTGCATCTATCCTTTCTGGCTTCTCTTGAAGACAATCTCGTATTTTCAATGAAAAGGAACAAGGGATCTACTCCCCCTCAGTAGATTGTCCCCATTTTTCTTCCACACTTGGGTATAATGTAGGATCCTAACTAGGGAAACACCATGAGCTTTTCCTTTTTCTTGTTTGAGGGGCTTTCTACTAATATAACATGAGCATGTGTACCACTAGTCATTCCTCTTATTAGCACCAATTAAAGCTAACCTACAAATTACATGTTTCTCTTCTCTCTCACTGTCAGTGCTTGCTTTCTTCCTATACTGTGTTGGAGAACTAACTGGGTTGTTGTTGCATCTTTTATCTGATTGAGGTATGACAAGGCTGTATCTTCTTCTTGCTTCATATCTATAATTAATAAAATTGATGTGAGATATATCTACCACATGATTTTCAGGCTCTAATATGTTAATTCTCTACTAATAATATTTAAAGCCAAACATTGTCCTCTATTGCCTCCACGCACCATTCAAACCGTCTCTTTTATTATTGTTGTAATAACTCATGCACAATTTTCATTTATGGTTCTTAACATGATCCATACATCTGTTTGCAGTGTTATAGAAATGGGATGTCTTACCATGATTACATGAAACATCATAATCCCATAATTTCCACACCAGTAGCATTCATTGTTAATTTCAAAAGGGGAAAATGAGTTTTTCTTACTAAATCTTCTTGTCATCCAATTCCTTGGATTGATACTTGCTCTCTTGGTGCTTTTGGGCTTGTGATAAGCTTTCCTTTGAGGGGAAATGCTCTCTGTGCATGGATGTTTGAATTTCTCTAAGAAACGCGTAGTTGTTGCTGAAATAGTGCATTCCACCTATTTTGTTGCAACTTCTTTTTCCTCTCTGGACAGTTGGAGGGAAAGTTCCCTGCGTTACCACAACAAAAGAATATGAGGGGATTATTACCTTCCTTAGAAACCACATGCCCCAAATAATGAACCTACGTCTGAAAGAAACTACATTTACTAATCTTGGCATACAACTGATGGTCTCTCAATAGTCTTAACACTGCCTCTAAATGCTCAGTATGATCTTCCTCATTCTTAGAATATATCAATATGTCATCAATGAATACAATCACAAACTTGACCAGATAAGGACGCAACACACTATTCATCAAAAACCTGAGATTAGCTGGAGCACTATTTAGAACAAAAGGAACTACAACAAACTCATAATGCCCATATTTGGTCTGAAAAATAGTCTTGTAGATGTCCTCTTCTTTGATGTGTACTTGATGATATCCTGATCTCATATCAATCTTCAAGAACACTTATTCTCCCTTTAATTGGTCAAATAAGTCATTGATCCTGAACAAAAAATACCTGTTCTTGATGGTTACCTATTTCAACTGCTTGTAATCAATACACAACCTAAGAGTACCATCCTTCTTCTTCACAAAAAATATTGGTGCATGCCAAGGTGACACTTGGCCTAATGTATCCCTTTCCAAGAATTTCCTTCAACGGACCCTTCAGTTCCACCAATTCCCGAGTGCTCATCCTGTACGGTGCCTTTGATGCTGGTGTTGCTCCAAGAATCAACTCAAAAAAAAGTCCACTTCCCTATGAGGTGGTAACTCTAAGATCTCTACTGGGAATACATCCTGAAATTGCTGTGAAACCAAGTACCTCTTCAAGACCTCAACATCCTCGACATCCTTACCTTTATCACTATAAATGTGAAGTGCAAACAATACACATCCTTTCATGATACTGTGCTTGACCTGCATAGTTGTGACCATCCTCACTGACGCAGATTTCTTCTTACTCTGCAAGGTTCTATGTTCTCCATTATCATCCAAGCACTCAATAACCTTATCATAGAAATCCACTTTAGTCCTGTGAATGTACAAAAAATCCATACCCAATAGCATACTGTATGATCCCAACGGAAGCACATTAAAATGCGTTGATGTAGGCATACCATTCAAATCAAATGTAGATAAATCTTACCCAATGATGAACTCTTTTATTGGTACCTGTAGCCAACTACACTAACTAAGACTTTGCATGCATTTATTTATTCAAACCACACTTATCCACCAGCTCAAGACTAACATAACTATAGTTAGATCCAATGTCAATCAAAATAGAAATAAATTGATCATAAAGCTTACCTTCCATGTCAGTAATAGATGGTTGATGATCAACTTTCCTACTATCCAATGCTACATAAATCTGAGGAACACTCAATCCAACATCCCCCATTGTTTGTGTCTCTTGAGCATTATAAATCTATGGTTTCCCACCATGATGATGTGGAAAATCTCTCTTGTGATGATCTTTTCCATATGTCCACCACTGTAAAGGCTTCTTGCCATCACCCTTGTTCTTCTCCTTAGTCTGAAATCCCTGTCCTATATAAGTTGCGTTGAACTTCTTGTGCGGTGATGCATTCTCCTTGTTATCTGTATCTTGTGGTTTCCTCTCTTATCGACTAAATTTCTCTTATTCTTATCATTACCTTTCCAATCCTTCTTAGACTCATTTTTGCACTTTTGTTTCTCATAACAATGCTTCAACTTTTTGATGGTTTCCTACAACAATCTAGGCTCATCAAATTCAATCCTGTCTTTGAATGATACCAATAACCCACTGATGAATCCTTGAATCTTTTCTTTCTCCTCCTTAAGATAAGGAACATACCTCAAAAACTCCAAACATATTCTACTATACTCCTCATTCGTCATAGATCCCATCTTCAACTCATAGAAATCCTTTTCCCTGTCATCATAGTATCTCTCAGATCGATACTTCTTCCTAAAAAGTCTCTCCAACTAACTCCAAGTCAACTCCTCTTCCTAAATTCCTCTGACATTATTTACATATTCCCACCAAATGTTTTCTTTCCCTTTAAGACTGAAAGTAGCTATCCTGGCTTTCATATACTCTGAGTAATCATGGAATTTGAAGAACTTATTCATCCCAAGCAACCATGCTTTTGCATCCTGTGACTTCTTCATTTCTCCATCAAATGTAGGAGGATTTATTTCTTGAAATATTCCGAAAAGTATTGTTTCTCACTCCTATACAAATGGTGACGGTGATGATGATGTTGTCTCTCTAAACTAGAACTAGAATAGAACCCACGATTATTACCCATCCTATCAGGTGTGTCTAAGAACCTACCATCTCTGACTGTATCATCCCTATCAAACTTGTATCCTACCTAAGACCTGCTTCCATATGCCCCATTGGCCCTTTCCTCCTGTCCGTGACTGATCCTAAGCGGTCCCTTTCTCTTCAAATTTGATAGACTTTGAAGGATGACCACATTAACCTCTGATTTCTTATCCTATGTCCTAGCAAGTATTTCCTATGAATGAATGATCTTGTCAATATCTTCCTTACAAATTTTGATCTCTTCTTTCAAACTTCTCAATGTATCTGCTATGTCAAGGGAGTACTCATCACCATGCTACTTATCTGATATGTAGGGAGAATCACGTGAGCTATAGTGCACCATTTTTATTGTAATGTTTTATCCTCTACTTCCTGCAAGCATAACATGTCAGATAAACCAAACATAAACATAATAAACATACCTCAGGGAAGTTTAGGGGAGGCTATATTGTTTGCAACATAAATCTAGATTAGAACAAGGTGTGTGTGTGTGTATAATGAAATTAACATATCAATCATCTCGACATTGACATCATGAACCTCTACATGACAATGCTACTTACATCAATGAAAATCGAAATGCACGCATAACGAACACATATACAATTAACATGCATGCACAAAAAACTCATTTCGCCCATCTAGTCAAATTGTTGAACCTGGGAGCTTTGGTACCGTTTTGTAACCAACCCTCGCATATCTACCCAGTTTCACCATCGTGCTAGGGTAAACATGAGAGAAGGAGTTGCTATGACATGACCCAATATCCTAGGCCCCATTAACGAAGTGGAGATGACTATAGAAGACAAACTGAAGACTAAACACATCCTATAAGGGCTACAGGTCACTTAGAGGCTGAGTAACCGCCCCAGGTGGCCAAAACCTAATTTGGACCACCTTTTCCTTGCCTTGAGCCCTCAATTTCTCTCACAGTAAGGCATCCATGAGGTTGGAAGCCTCCAATTGCATGAATAAGCTTGAATCCCAGCAATTGCAACCCAAAATATCCAGTTCATAGCATGTGAACCTGAATTCTGAGTGTAATTTCTAGGTTAGCCTCTAGACCACTACCTAGAACTCAGTGAGACTTTCTAGAATCAATAATGACATCAGGAAAAAGATATTCATACAAAATTTGACCAAGGACCTGACCTAACTAGGCCTAACCATGACAGTCATTTCGTCAAACATATGGCGAACATGAAATCTACAGGTCATGAATGCATATTTAAACATAGGGAGTTGAGAATTGTCAAGAAGGTTTAATGCCCTCTCATAATAGCTACAATGAAATATATTAGTTCATGCATTCATTAACCAATCATCAACAAATCAAAACACATCAAGAGCCATAGACAATGTACATCTTATAACCAACAAATAACTAGTAAATGAACAACATATACACCATGATAGAACAGCCATCAAAGCCACATAATAAAAAGTATAAGTACTCATGAAAATACAAGAGGAAAAAATATTTTATTAACATATGCAAAAACCAACCAAGTTAGGGACTTCCATGTACCACCCGACCATAAATTAGGTTGAACCAAATCTCTCTTTCAACCAATCACCCCTGCACCATATTCCAAGCATGAATGTGGGAGCTCATGGAATAAACCAAACAAAACCAAGTTAGGGATTCCAGAGGCCAAACCACTTCAATCCTCATCCAGTTATTCCACCTCATGATTGGACATCATTAACACTAACCAGATCAGCCTTTACCCAAGTTGTTCAAGGCTCTAGAGCATTTGTCCAAACCACGACCCCATGAACTAATAATTCAACCCATTGCCTTCAAGGGCTTCAGAGCATTTGTCCAACCAAGGATTGAGGACTAATAACTCAACCCACCAAGGGCTAAAGAGCATCTTTTCAACCAAGGCTCCATGACTAGTAACTCGACCCAAGCTATGCCAGGGCTCCAAAGTGTTTGTTCAAACCAACGACTCCAAGAACTAGTAACTCAACCCACAACCATAAGGAACCTAAGCACTAATTAGAAAAAATAGTGGAAAAAACCCCAACACTATGGCTATCTAGGAAACGGCAAGGCTAGGAAAAATCACTGTCAATCCAAGCAATTCTCCATGCCAATGACAGATCATAACCAAATAACCACATGCATATACCATGCATGCTAAAAATAACAAGGGAATCATAAATGCAACTTGATACCTACAAGGAAATCTCGCTGTAGCTGCTGATCCCGTTGTCCCCTTGTGCTTTCCTGCTTTTCCTTTTCCTTCTTTCTCCAAATCCCATGAAAACTAGAGTGCTCCAAGTATGCTCCAACAATGCTCCAATATTTCTCTAAGTATGCAAGAGTACGAGAGAGAGAGAGAATAGAGAGAGATCTCCACCATAGAACTATCAAAGCTATGAAATGATCCTCATAAGCCTTTTTATTATTGAGGCCTTTATTTTCTTCATTTTCCTCTATTTTTCCTTCAATTTTCCTCACATGCAATTCTATGACCTTTCACCTTCCTTTTCTTCTATTTTCCATTACTTTCATAAATAAATGAAAATTAACGCCTCTTTGCTTTTTCCAATTCCTTTTCAAATTTCCATATCCATTTATTAATCACCAGTGATCCCCATCACTATGTTTTTCCTAACATTCAGATTGGAATACGTGTCCCATGACCTTGTTTATTATTGTTATTTATTTACATAGGAAATCAACCATGGGTTGTTACAGGATGGGTGCATCTTATTTTGCAAGATGAAGAGGATGCCAAGCAAGTCATAGCTAGGGTGTTGAAAAATCAAATGTTTGCCAGTAGTATTCAAACCTTGGACCCCCCTTTTAGATGCAAAAAATGAGCCGGCAAACATTGTTACTGTTTGGGTAAAAACTTTGGGTCTCCCTACCCATCTATGACATGGGCTCATTTTTCAAGATATTGGTAATCTTTTGGGGGTTTACTTGGAGCATGAATCCTCTTATCTCATCTCTAATGATATGTCCATGGTTTGAATGCTAATTAGTGTGGATATCCATGGTGGGCTTGCTGATGCAATTAATATGGGTCCTAAGGTTTCTCCCCTACAGTTGAGCTATGAAGAGTTCCTTTCAGATGTAGGAGGTGCCATAAACATGGGCTCCTTGAAAAAGACTATGTGCTTCCATTGCATAAGGAGGTGAATAGATCTAAAGTTTTAGATATGGTCAGTGGTAACGAACAAGGTGTCTAATCTCAGGATCCGTTGGTTTCTGTATCTAGTTTGAACTCACAAGATCTTGACAAAGAAGATCAAGTAGCTCAATGAACAACTGTGGGTTCTTAGCCATATTTCCAACCTTAAGTTCATTTGGCTCCAGAATGAAAATATTCCATGTTGATCCCCCCCTTCTTCCTCATATCCTTTTATAAATTATGTTTCTTTTCTTTTCTCAATCTTGGTCATGTTTTCCTATAGTATCTAAGGACTCCTATGTAGCCAATTCATTCAACCCTTCTTGGATTTCCTTTACGTTTCCTATTTTAGATATCTTCCCTTTTCCAAATGCACCCGGTGACATGTCCTCACCATCATCCTCTTATGTTTTTACCTTATCTAAGTTCCATGAATTTGATGATGTTCTATATAATCTTCATTCTTGGATTATGGTCCCTTGGAAGAGTGGTATTGTTTGGGGCTTGGGACAACTTTATCTATCCCCTGAAGAAGGTCGAAGTTGAGGTATGAAATTGTTCCTTTCCAAAGTTAAGGAGAAATCCCATGAAAATCTTATTTCTAGCAAGAAAATGTCTTTGAGAGGGGCCCTTAGAGCTAGCCTAGCCTTTATGGAGTCACCTAAATGAAAATCATGTCTTTCAATTGTCAAGTTTTCGCTTGCCCACCTAAAAAACAAGATTTGAAGAGACTAGTCAATGCAAACGAACTAGACATCATATTTAGTTAGGAAAATCTTGGTTGTAGTGTTCAAATAACATTGTGACCCTTTTGAAGGGTTAGAATTTCTTGGCTATGGATGCCTTTGGAAAATCGTGGGGGGGGGGGGCTTGCAGTGGGATGGAAACCTCATCAATTTTAGGTTTCAAATATCTAGAGCATGGAGTCTATTATGGGGATTGAGGTCTCTTCTCTGGTCTTGGGTCAAGCTCTTACATTGATTAAAATCTATTTCCCAACCCAAAACTGCATATGTTTATGGGAGAATATTCTTAATAGACCACTACTTCAATCAAATAATGTCAACATTGGTGGAAATGTAAATTTATATCTGGGTCCTTTTGAAACTTTGGGCCCTTGGGCCATGCAATATCCATTAGTGGATTTCTTCAAAAGTAGGCATGGCCATAATATGTTGGTGGATGTGAGAACCTATTAAAATACCCCTACCCAGAGGAACCATCATTCTAGTGATGATTGGGTTGCAAAGAGAATCGATAGATTCCTCCTCACTAAATGGAGTTCTTGGTTCTCTTCCTATGATCAAACAATGGATTGGTGAGGGGAGAATTTAGGACCACTCCCCCATTTTCTTGGACATAAGAGGGGCCCCTAAGAAACCAACCATCCCTTTTAAGTTGAATTTAGCATGGTTAAAGGATGATAAGTTATTAACCCTAGTAAAATCCCACTAGATCCCTTTTTCTTCCCTCACAGATGCATTGGAAGCACTGCATTTCAAAGCTAATCTAAAATTGATCAAACAAAAGATAAAGGATTGGGAAAAAGGAAAGGAATTGCAAGATGTATAGGAGCTGGAGGATTTAGAAAGGAAACTCATGTGTATGTCATCCTTAGAAGGGGAAGGTTTCTCTTCCTAGGAGTCTAGTTTGAACTGAAGGAACCTTGAAAAAAGAAAGATCAATCTTCTTGCAATTAGGGAGGAGGAGTGGTGCCTAACAGGAAAAGCCACCTGGTTAAAAAGTGGTGATGAAAATACAATTTTTTTCTAGGATTTTGCTAGGGGATGGAAAATGGTGAATACCATTTGGAGCCTATAGGACGAAAATGGCTATGAGCTTTCATCCTTTGATGGGCTAGAAAACATGGGTAAATGAAACTTTGAACATATTTTCAAAGCTGCTTCAGAAACATCAATCACTTAAGTAATACAAATTGCACAATACTTTCCTAGGATGGTGGATGAAGAAGATAGTAGGGTAATAATGGAGGAGGTTTCTTTGGAGGAGCTCCAAGCAATGCTGCATAGTTTTCAAAGAGATAAAAGCCCTGGGCTAGATGGTTGGGGTGTTGAATTTTGCTTGGAGCTCTTTTATATTCCAGGGCCTGATCTCATAGGGGTAATTGAAGAATCTAGGAAGGAGGGTAAAATCTATCTGGAATTTAACTCAAATTTCATTGTTCTTATTGCAAAAGCAAGCCATCCTCTCTTCTTCTTAGATTTTAGGGCTATATCCCTATGCAATTTGATTCATAAGACTATTTCCAAGCTTATTGTGTCCAGGCTCAAGCCCATTCTTTCTAGATTCTGCTCCTTGGAGTAGTTCACCTTATTGGAGGGGATGAAAGTTCATGAAGCTATTGGTGTGGCATAGGAAGGTATACACAACATAAAAAAACAAAATATGAAAGGGTGTAGTTATCAAAATATATTTATCCAAGGCCTACAACAGTGTAAATGATATATTATTAGTCTCTTTTTTACCCATCTGGGTTTCAATCTTGATTTCTTATACTAGGTCGTGAGCTATATATAATCAGTCTCTTTCGCAATCCTCATAAATGGTTCAACTTCTCATTTTTTCTATGCACAATGAGGGATACTCTAGGGTTTCCCTCTTTATCCTCTTCTCTCTTTGCTGGTGGCTAAGGGCTTAAGTCATCTTCTATCTAATGCTAAGAGACATTGGGAATTTCACATTTCTCTCATTTGTAGGAATATGACAATCACCCACCTCATATTTCTTGATGATATTCTTATTTTACAATGGTGAAGTCAGGAAGATATCGATGCTTGTGGAGATTCAATCTCTTTTTTGGAACACCACTAGGATGTCTATGAATTCTAAAAAATATACCATATATCACCACAATCTAATTGATGCGAAGATCCATCATATATCCCTACTTCTCCCTTATGATTCCAAGTCGTTGGAGCAGGGTTTGAAATATTTGGATTTTAAGTTGAAACCCAATTATTATAGCAAATGGGAATTGAGTTGGACCATTGCAAAGGTAGAAAACCATCTAAATTGTAGGTGACATAGTTGGCTTTCCAAAGTAGGCTTTTTGGTTCTCATAAAATATGCATTAGAAGCCATTCCAGTATATTGGGCTTCTTTAGTTGGTATCCCCAAATGTGTCTATGATTTTTTTTGGATATTATGCTTTGTTTTACTTTGGTATAGGAAAAAAGAGTCGGGGGTGTTGCCATCGGTCAAATGTGACACCATTACTAAACCAAAATCCCTAGGATGCTAGGGTTTAAAGAAATTATTCTATTTTTCAAAAGCATTAGCTGCTAAATGTGGTTGGCGCTTGATCTCAACAAAAATCCTATGGATGTTAGTGGTTATTTACAAGTAAATTGATCCTAGTTATTTAGAAGACTGGTTAAGAAGGATGAACAAACTGAGATCACATATATCAATCATTTGAAAGGTAGTTCTCAATTCTTCTGATATCATTGAAAATGGTATAGCCTGATGGGTTGGTAGAGGTGATAGGGTTAGACTTGGACTTGATCCATGACCTAGTAGTGGCATGAGTCACCTGCTGCCCTCTCCTTAAGTTTTGATGTAGGTGACTGGGTATTCCTACGGCTACAACCATATAAACAAATGTCCCTCAAGTAAGCTAAAAAGGATAATAAATTATCACCAAAGTATTATGGTTTGTACAAGGTGTTACAAAAGATTGGTACTGTGGCATACAAATTGGAGCTTCCTACAGCTTCTTGAATGCACCCAGTTTTCCATGTTTCATGTTTAAAGAAGGTTATAGGTAACAAGCTCCTAGTTCAAACAATATTGCTAGAACTTGACGAGGTAGGAGAAATTATATTGGAACCAGAAGCAGTGACAGAAACAAGAACTCGATAGCTACGAAATTGATCAATTTCAGAGTATCTCATCAAGTGGAAGAACTTATCCGCTAAAGATTCCACATGGGAGGATGAGAATTTTATATAGAAGGATCCAGAACTACTCAAGCGTTGAGGACAACACTTTTTTTAAAGGAGAGGGGCATGTTAGGTCCCTA